>PVHX01011338.1:0-30002 GCA_004024805.1 Geosciurus inauris | reverse complement strand
TTGAATTATCATGTCCTTCAATTTTCTTCACTTAAAATGCTCCCTTCCCTCCTTTTTGTGTCCTACTTCTGATTCTCTTTGGGTGCCAGTTGCTTTTTAGAGCAGCTCTGCATGATGCCCAGGAATACACCAGGCCTATTATTTGTTCTCATGACATCCTGTACCCAATTTTCTTGACATTTGTTTCCATGATTGTGGTCTATCTCCCGCACTAGACTAGCCTCCTTGGGGCATCTGGTGTCCCTCACTCACCCTCCCAGCTGCAGCAACAACCCAAGTATGCCTCCTGAAGATCCATGGGATAAGTAACTGTCGCCTGATAAGAACACAGCATCCTCACTTACCCGGTGCTTATGGTCTGGAATATAGCAAGCTACAGAGGTGACACATACATGCAGTGAGTAGGGGTCCAGGAGCCTCATTCTAAAACATGAGTCCTAGTTCTCAATGCAAGAGTCCAGTTTGCCTGGTGCCTATGAATCCCAGAGTTTGGCAGCTGCAATTTGAGGTAAACAGTATGGTTAGTTCCTGAAATCAGCACACATGAGTTTTTGTCCTTGCTCTGCCGATTCCTGGCTCAATGACGACATCCAAGCCTCTTCAAGGTTTCAAGCCTTAACTGTCACTAATAAATAATAACACAAGCTACAAGCTCTTCTAGACTCTTAGTATAAGTTATATCTAATTTTTACTAAAACTCAAATGGGTGTCATTTTACCTTCCATTTTAAAGATTAAGATTCTTAGTCTTTATGATATGAAGTAACTTGCTGAGGGTTATATTTAAAAAAAAAATGAGCCAAGTTTCAAGTTAGGGACAACTGCCCTCCAAAGGCTAGCCTTTTTCTCTGAAAATGCATTACCTCCCTTATAAAGCCCCACTGATACTGTTCTCAGAAGACCAAAAGCACATGCAGGAACAGAGGGTAATAGTGCTACAGAAGTAGTAACAGGAGCCTGAGAAGGCCTGCATGGTCCTCTAGGGTCAAGACGTGTGAAACTGATCCCTAGTTATGGCCTGGCCAGCATGCAACCCCTACCTGTGTACAGTCCACCATGCCACTGTCAGACTGAACTGGCAGAGTGGCAGCACTCCCTTAGCTGTAGTTTCCTGTCCTTTAAACAGCATTCACCTGCAAGGCAGGCAAACATCCTTCCTCAGACTTGGCCTGCCCAACAGATTGTCCCAGGATGCTGTACAAATGGGACAGCAGTCAGTCCTTGCAAATTGCCACATGCTGCAGCAGCCTTGCCTGACCCATAAACTGCTCTACCTCACATTTCTCTTCATCTAGAATTCATTATGTCTCTTTCCATGAAAGATAAACCAATAGCTGCCCTTGACAGCTGTTTTCTCCAGGGTCATTCCCTGTATCCGCCCAGCTACTCTTTCTTTGGGGATTTGAGCAATGTAATGTTAGTACTATCAATTTCATTCAATCCTTCCAGTGTAGTCTATGGGGACTGGGGAAGCAGCCAAGTCAAGTGCCATTAACTCTTTATGCACTGTGCATAAAGTGAGAAAGGGAGGGGAAAGGACATAGAGAGCAAAGTTTAAAAAAAAAAAAAAAAGAAAACTTGCTAGTACAAATAAATAGAAGTAGACTGTGCAAAGTAGACCAGAAAGAATGACAAGCAACTAACTCAGTGTTCAAATGAAATTGGACCAAACCCTGTTCCATCACTGGATTCAATGGACAGCTCACACAGTACACACCTAGGATGGGATGCTCAGTTGCCAACATTCAAAAGGCCAATATACTAGAAAAACATTTGTCAAAGAGGAAACCTATGCCTTTGTACCTCTATAAAGCTCAATTAAACAGTTTCATTGTGGATAGGCCTCAGAGAAATCCAGACCCAAATGAATGGTAGTAAGGATTCCTATATCAGAAAATATTGGGCAGCGGGTAGAGAAGGCAAACTCAAGTTTTCTGAGAATTGACTGAAATGCTTGGCATTTGACAAGCAGGTTTGTACAACAACCCTGAAAAGCAAATACAATGATCCGCATTTCTTTGAATGGGTAAACAAGTTTCTTGGAGTTTCAGCCACTTGCCAAAGGCCATGCAGCTCAGAAGTAGAAAAGCTAGGATTAAAATAAAGGGTGAAACCAGTGGTTCTCAATGGGAGCAATTTCTTCCCCAGGGGAACTTGGCAATGTCTGGACATGTTTTTCATTGTCATGGCTGAGGTGCTGAGACTTGTATCTAGTGGGTAGAGGCCAGGGAAACTTGTATCTAGTGGGTAGAGGCCAGGATGTTAAACATCCTGAGACACACAGAACAAACCTTCACAGCAAAAATACCTATTAATAGTGTCAATGCTGAGAAATACTGGGTTACAATGACACTGAGCCCAGGATGCTACAAGGAAGCAAACCAAAGGCAATTAAAAATTATTCAAAATTATTTAAAATTCCATGTAATGTTTTATCATTTCTGATCAGGGCCTTGGTGCCTTGCAGACTTAATGGGATGTAGGAAAAAGAGAATTAATTATTCTGATGCAGAATTATAATGGTTTTGTAGAAACCATGTGGCCCAAACTCTAAGCGTAGTATTGAGATTTCATCCCAAAGTTCTTTGTATGCCTGCATGAGATTTAGTAAACACGTCAGAAACATCTTTTTTTTTCACTACTGAAAATATTTTTTAAATTAATTTATTTAAATGCATTTCAAGTCATAGTACATATATAGAGCTCAATTTTCCATTTCTCTAGTTGCAAACCAGATAGAGTCACACCATTTGTGTCTTCATACATGCTCCTAGGGTAGTGATGACCATCTCATTCAACCATCTTTACTACACCCATTCCCCTTTCCCTCCCCCACCTCCCCCCTGCCTCATCCAGGGGAATGTTCCCCATTCTCACCTCCCTTATGTATCAGCATCTACTAATCAGAGAGAACATTCGGCATTTGGTTTTTGGGGATTGGCTTACTTCACTTAGCATAATGTTCTCCAATTCCATTCATTTACCTGCAAATGCCATAATTTTATTCTCTTTTATTGCTGAATAATATTCCATTGTGTATATATACCACAGTTTCTTTATCCATTCATCTATTGAAGGGCATCTGGGCTGCCAGAAGCATCTTTTAAATGGTGACTGAAAAAATAAAAGCTGCCTCACTAAAAACAAATAAGGAAGGAAGGAAGGAAGGAAGGAAGGAAGGAAGGAAGGAGGAAAGGAAGGAAGGAAACAGTTCAGGTGCGCTAAAGTACATCCAGAATTCTTCCAAAAACATCCGTGCTTCATCAGACCCAGAGGGGCTTGAGTCAGCTGGGTGTTTATAAAGGTTCTTGTTCCGTGACAGAACATCCCCTGCACAGGTCCAGGAGCAACCAGGGGATTTCCTCTTATCCTTGGAGGAAAAAAATCTAATTAAATACCAAAGAAGAAAATAACAAACCACCTGGAAACAGAGTAGAGTTTGAGATAAGGACTTCTCATCCACATGCCTAGAAATGAAAGGCTCTGTGTAGTGAGGAAGTAAACTGGGAAACACTTTTTGGAGGGGAAAAGTACTGAGGATTGAGCCCAGAGGCGCTTAACCACTGAGCCACATCCCAGCCTTTCTATTTTTCGTTTTGAGACAGGGTCTTGCTAAGTTGCTTAGAGCCTCGCTAAGTTGCTGAGGCTGGCTTTGACCTTGGAAATGTATTTTTTATACACTGTTGTGATCTAGTCATTTCCCTGCCTACAAGGCCACTGAGCATTTGCTAAAGTCAAAACAAGACCCCTGGCAAGTGGGACCCTTCCTGATTGGACTCCATACAGGCTCTCCCAGCTCCTTTCAGGCAAAGTCCCCCATCTCTGCCTATGTGACTTCAGCCATGCTGTGCCTTCTTTCTGGAAAGTCCCCTGAAACCAAAGAGCCCCATTGTTCTGGCCCTTGGTAGGATGCATTAGCAGTCCTACAGCACTGTGTTTTCTCTCTGTAGTCACTCCATGGGGCCCTGGGCTTGGCTCCCTCCCTGAAGCTTCCCTTGCTCACAGGCAGAGCCTGCCTCTTATACATTTTTGCTCCCAACACTAGTGGATTGCAGAGCCTCTCCAGTAAGAGGAGAGGATGAAGAAAAGACAGTTGCGAATTGTCATGATTGGTGACAGATACCAGATAACTAACTGGATGACACCTCCACTTTAGGTCAAGAGGCATAGGAGGCGGAAAGCTTAGGTTATCTCATCTCAGTGATGTCATTACCATGTGCCTGTGACTTAATCTCTTCAAACCTCATTTTCCTTATCTGTAAAATGGGGGGATGAAAACCAGTACCTATCTGGTAGGATTATTCTGAGGGTCACTGAGATAATGCAAGCAAACCATTTCATTAACACCAGGCCAAGAGAAAACATTCTTGGGTGGGGAGGCTCATTCTTTGGTAAAGATGACACTGTGGCTGAGAGCAGGCATTTTACTTTAGTTGGTTGGTAATAATCAGAAAATTAAACTGATTGCATCCCCATCTCCTAAGGAGAAGGGAGAAATTGGGTTTGGCTTTCTGTCTGTGGTCATACAAGAAAGTGATAATAAGTGACCACATGTGGGGTTTAGCTTCTTGGCCTCAATTCAGTAGCAAAACAATAACCAAGTAAGACAGCCAGGCAAACACAAAACAGAAATGAGCCTAGCTCATTGCAGCAACTTGACATTGATTTCATGATCTTCTTTCCAGCCAGATGGTGGGCTCTGGAGAGATTCTGAACCGAGACCAGAACTTGACTACAATATGCCCTCAATAACCAACTGCTGTTTGAAGGAAAGAGGAGGTATCATGCATTTTCTAATGTTTGCAATTCAAATGGTAGCAATGATCAGCACAAGAGGGAAAGGCTACATGCCACAAAAATTGGCATGATCTCCTATGCTAGGAGAAATGCAACTTTATAAAATATTGATTGCTATTTTTTTCAGCCATTATCAATTTCCCCTGAAAAAAAAGCATCTTATTCTCTATAGTAGAAATAATCATTTCAGGCAGAAATACAAGATGCTTTTCATCTGGAGAGTAAGAGCTTCTGCTGGAATCACACTGCCCCTTCATCTCTCCCCACCAACCCCCACCTCCTTCCTCTCCTCCCAGCTGCCCCTTTCAGCTCTATCAGGGACCTGCCCTCATCCCCTTCTCAGGTCTCCACTGCTCTGGGGAGGCAGAGAGCTGTAACCAGACCTGGTGTGTGATGGTATCAGTGGCCCCTGGTGACTGGCACTTTGACTAAAAGCCTCCTTTCCCTCTGCACAGTGATTGAGTTTCCCTCTCCTGGCACAGACCTCCCGCCCTTTCAGAGGCAGCATCAGGGCCAAGGGGCTGGCATGCACCCTCACCTACCGCCTGCAGCTCCTGCTAATGTATATCTGCATTCTAGACTGAATTAAGAAGTCTCCCCTAGTTGAGCAGATAGCTCTGTTAGCTCTGGGAGGCCATGACCAGAGACTCATGGGCAATGGAATTTCCTCACCTCTGGGAGACCTGTTGAAAGGTGGGGAGTGGGATTGACACTCCACCAGTAGAGCCTGGGATGTGCTGGAGGAGGTCCTGAGAGATGAAGTCTGAAGGCAGGAAGCTGGGAAAATGCAAAGCCATGTTCCTGCCCTCAGCAAATGGTGAGCAGGGTAGGTAGGGGATCAGGGATTCCAAAAGAGTTGGGGGACTAAATGTAGTCTCTTAATTTAAAAAAGAAAGAAAAAAAGAAAGCACAGGTATACCTAATGAGACCCTATATGCTAACAGTCAGGAGTCAAAGAAAGGATGGTGCTGAGCAAATCCAAAGCTTTGCTCACAACATCTACACAGACTCAAAAGAACTAGCTTCTCTTGATGTAATCTCATTCCCCCAGCCCCTATATGCCTAGTCTCCCTGTGCTAATCGACTTGTCACTCAGCCTATGCAGTGACTTTAAAAAGATGACTTAGCAGAGCTAATCACTCCATGAATGACTCCAGCAGGACTCCACTGACCAAAGGCAGCTGAGATGCCATCAGACCCAATTTCAACAGAAAACTTGGCCATTGCATAAACCCACATGTCTTCATTTCATTTCTAAATAATAATAAATTTAGAACTTACCCCTCCAAAGGGAAAGGGAAGGTTAGTGTTTATTGCTATTACACTATAGTCCTGGCCCCTTTCAAATATCCCCTGACAGAATCCATACACTGCCCATAGTAGTGACAGTGTAGTTTCACTGTCTCCATTTATTAAAATCCTAAACTTGAAGTCCTGGCCTTGCCTGATAATCTCCTTACCTCACCCCTACATCCACCAGTCACCACATCCTGTCAGTTTTACTTCCCAAATAGTTCTGGATTTTATTCCACCATGGCTCAACATCTAACTTGTATTTATACTTATTTCAAAACAATGTAATTATCATCTCTTCTAAGGGGCCCAGATAAAACCAAACTCTGTCCTCTTCTCAACCACATCACCTTATTATTTTTATTGTAATGCACTATACTCTTTTAAAATATTTCTGTCTCCTTGCAGACACCAGCTTGCAGGCTCAGCATATGTCCAATGCCCCAGAGTATAGCTCTCTGTCCAGCACAGGTGAAATGAAAGAGGAAAATGTGACTCAAAGGAATTAGCAACTATGCGCACCCAAATTGACCTGCTGCAAAGCCACCATGCACCTGTCCACTATTAGGCCCAGCATATTGTTAGACTTCCACCTTGCATTGACTATTGGAGATTCTGCAGTTCAGGTGATGGACAAGTGTCCCCTAGGGGAGCAAATTGCAACCTCAAGCATGTTTCCCTAGAATGAGCATAATGAATTGATGCTTCAATTTTACTTTACAAATTCTGTTCAGCAACATCATAGCTTAGAAATTTTTTTATATACTATCCTAGAAAGGTAATCATCCTTGATTCTGAGTTTCAAGTGATTGATTCATAGAATTTTAGATCCCAAAGTGTTTGACAAATATTACTTGTCTAATCTTCATAAGAATCCTATAAAGCAATAAGTACAATCATCATTCCCATTTCAAATCCATTATTTTTGTAACCCTGGAAAGGTTCCAAAACAACCAAAAAATGGCAAACAATTCTTTCCGAGACAAGAAGTATGTAGATATATGAAAGATCAAGATATGAAATAAACCGAATAGCCCAGCTCCCAAAACATTGAGAACAATAAAAGGAGGCAAATTCTAAGACAAGGACTCCCTGATCTACGGCAGAACACCAGCAAGATAAATCCAAACCAACAACTATTACCTGGTCATTTAGTTAGGATTAACCCCTTGCTAAATGATATAAGCAAAAGCAGATACAAAGTTCAAACTACAGGCTGTTCATGCTTTACATGCTACTATATTATCTGAAGCTTGTGCTTTTGGAAATATGCAAAGTAAAGATATTTTTCTGATATGTACAAGTTTCAGTTATCTTAATGCCTAGAAAGTCAGTGACTGCTTATATTTAATAAATCACCAATCTTAGGTAATATATTAGTATACTACAAGAAAGAAACAGTAATAAATATGTAGATTTATCCTAGGAATGCAAGGAAGTTTCAATTCTTGGAAATTTTATCTGCGTAACTCTGTATATTAACACAACTTAATTTATTAACACAATAAAAGATAAAACAATATTATCATCTAAAACTGGTGGGAAAGTATGTGATAAGTTCAAATACAAACTTTGGATGTCTCTGTGTATATTTTTAAGAGCTTATATTTTGAAAACTGAAGAAGAAACTCTTCTAAACCTGATAAGAGCACAAACCAATCATCAGTATTGTGAAATAATTAAACATTTAAACTCTGACTTAGATCTCTAATAGATATGAGGCCATGGTCAAACTCCTTAACCTCTCTTTACTTCAATTTCATCATCTGGAAGATAGGTATTATGAGAAATAGATAAAGCAAATAAAATACTTAGAATACTTCATTGAGTTACTACTCAATAAGTGCCATTATCACTACAAATGGATAGCAGGCAATACACTTAATGCTAAAACCTTAGAAATATTTTCATTGAATTTGGAGATAAGATTATTATCAATGTTTAATAATTTATTATAAGCAATTATCTTTACTGTTCCCATTGAACATAATACTGGTGGTGGACCTAGCCAATGCAATAAAACAAGGGGAAAAAAAACAGAAGAGCTATAAGTAATGGAAAGGAATACACAAAACTGACAAAAGAGACCCAGAAACCTTGGAAAGTGGATTATGTGTGTTTAGTCAAGCACAAATGGCTTGCTTAGGACTTTCCACCACATTGAAAATGATTTACTTACCCAAATTGGTAATCCATAAGGAATTCTCTTCCCATAAACTGGTCATAGCTGGCTGTTGGCCCAGAAAGTCTATGAAGCAATTCACAAATGGACGGAGTAACCAAATTAATGAACAACAACATTGTAAGAAAGCATGCATCCTCACCCAGAAAGGATTTATAATCATGTTAATTTCACCAAATAAGGCTGATTTTGTGAGATTGCTATGGCAAAACTTAATTGTGGTCTTTGTGGTTTTTATTACTGTTTTCTCATGGCCAGCATTCTGTGAATAAGGAGAAAATTGACTATTCCCAAGGCACATTTGATCAAGATTGGACAGATTAAGGATTGGTATCATTGCATATCCAAATAGGTAGGTGGGTATTGCTTCATATTGGTATCTTGAAGCTTCTCTCCTTGGAAACTGGGTTCCTTTGGCTAGGGTACCATTAAGCCCACAAATCAGATGGAACCTGGAACTTCTAAACACTGACCTATAAATTCCAGTTATAGGAAATATATGTTATATGGCAAAAGGATGTAAATGGAAAGTGCTTTTGTAGTATTTATAAATGTGTAGCTATGTTGAACATTAATTTTCATTGCAGTTACATAGTAAGTAAGTAAAGCTTTTAATTATAGACTTCAGTAAAAACAAAACATATGTAAATAATGGTCTTCTGGACAAAAAGTAGATGGAGAAGAATGATTCAAAGCCTTTAATAATAAGAGAGATGGGCTGGCCAAAGAAAAAAAGTAAATTTGACTCAACAGAAATGAAAGACATAGCTCAATGCATCTTTCGGTACCTATAAAAAGCTATAACAGATGGTGGATAAGGATGGAAGAAAGGAAAAAACAATAGCTCAATTAGAGGATTTTTAAAAATATGAAGGGGAATGATCATATGTAGTGGAGGGGATTTCCAGCCTTATTGAATGATTCTAGTCCTGGGTCAGCAGTGTGTTAGCATGCTCCATTTTATGTACTAAATTTTTGATAGAAATTACAATAAAATACCTTGGAAATACTTGAGCAGAGAAGCTATGGCAAGAGGATAGATTTTGTGGAAAAGATTAGCAGCTATGCCTCACTATTCCAGCTTCTTCAGGATAGTTTGATCCTTAGGCAGTGCAATGATTAATGTTGCATGCACTTGTCTAAGCCAAGAGATACCCAGTTATAAAACATTATTTCTAAATATGTCTGTGAGGATGTTTCTGAAATCAGCATTAGAAATTGCTAGATCAAGTAAAGACGATGGATGGATCTCACCAAAGCATTGATCATCATGCAATCCTCTGCAGGACAAAAAAAGAACAAAAAAAGCAGAGGAAGATGAATTTGCTTCTTCTTGAACTGGGACGGTCATCTTCTCTTGCCCTTGGACAGAGGCACTTTTGGTTCTCTGTCCTTTGGACTCAGATTAGGACTTAAAGCTAATGGATATCCTGGCTCAAACTTGGATTGAATCACACCACTGGCTTTTCAGGTTTGCCTACTCATAGCAGTCAGATGGTGGAACTTCCTGGCCTCCATAATGGTGTGAGTCAATTCATATATGTGTGTGTATGTGTGTATATATGTGTGTATATATGTAGAGAGAGAGAGAAGGAGAGATCCTATTGACCATATTAATTTTGTTTCTCTGAAGAACTCCAAATAATACAGTCAGGTTTTTGCAAAATTATCCCTAAATGGATGAGGGCTTTCCAGGGCTCCACTTGTACTGATTTCTGATCAGAGAATATTTGATCCAAGTTCATTCTCTATACTTGCCTTTTTGGATTGTCCATTGATCAATTCCATTTTATGTACTTTAGCCCCACTATAGAATAGGAACTAACCACTTACTCTTACAAGGGTTACACATCAAAATAATATTTAAACTGAGAGAAGCCTCCTCACCATCCCCCTGCCCTCCCTCCCTCTACCACCCTGTCCCAGTGGCTTCCTATGTGTTGATATGGCTTGTATTCGTATCATCTTCTTACCAAAATATATCCTGTGGGTTAACTGGGGACCTGGAAACTACATGTGAGTATCCTAGATACAAGTACTTCGGCAATTGAATAGTATGGTTAGAAACTGATGAACATACAGAAATACAAAGAATCATAAAATAATTAACACCTATGTACCCACTTCCAAGTTTAAGAAAACGAACAAGAGTCTCTGAAGTATCTTTTGGTCCCCTGAGATACCATACATTGTTTTTCTCATCAAAGGTAACTACTGTTCTAAATTTTGCTTTCTTTAGTTTCACCATATTGTTTATAAATACATTGTTTTAATTTTAATTTTTTTATTTTCAATAATGTGAGGTATTCTATCGCTTACTCTTTCTTAGCTCGAACTTATTTTCTGAGAGTTCCACCAGTGTGTTACATGCAAGTATAATTTGAGCTTTAAAATAAGCCATTGCATGACTTTGTTGATGCATCCTGTTGTTGATGGACATTAGAAATATTTTCAAGTTTTGTTATTATCACCTCTGCTGTTTTGAACATTTTTCAGGTCACTTGGGGTACACATGCAAAAATTTCTGATTTATCTGCTTTTCTGCTAATATTTTAAAATGTTTTAGTATTTTCTTTTTGTAGTCCACAAGATATTGTTTGCTTAAATAGTCAAAACTTATATTACCCCACATATTTTAGTATTCTTAATTTGTCATCTGGGATGATTTTCTAGCTGCTCAAGTTGTATTATCTACATTCTACTTTATGAGCCAAGCACAGTGACTCAGGCCTGTGATCCCAGCAACTAGGGAGGCTGAGGCAGGTGGATCACAAGATCAAAGCCAGCCTCAGCAACTTAGTGAGATCCTGTCTCTAAATAAAACAAGGGGCTGAGGATGTCACTCAGTGGTAGAGTGCCTCCAGGTTCTATCCTCAGTACCTAAAAAAAAAGATTTTACTTTACAAATAGTCTAATGGAGTAGGGGGGACAACCAAACTCTATGTTTTTGTGAAGCCCTCTTTACTTTGCCCCCATTTATGAAAGATATTTTTGCAGAATCTGCAATTCTGGATTGACAATTGCTTTTCTCACAACTTCAGATCTTTTACTGTTGCTCCTTAGAAATAGTTTTATGCCTGATCGTATACACCTCAAGGTAGTCAATTAGTTCTCATATTCTACTTTGAGATCTTCTTGTCTTTGTTAATACCCAAATGTTCTAGGATTTTTCTAGATGTAGATTTCTATTTTTTTAATTAGTTTATTTAATTGCATTTCAAGTCATAGTACATATAGAGAGCTCAGTTTTTCCATTTCTCTGGTTGCAAACCAGATAAAGTCACACCAATTGTGTCTTCATACATGTACCAAGGGTAGTGATGACGATCTCAATCAACCATCTACTATACCCATTCCCCTTTCCCGCCCCCCACCTTCCCCATGCCGCTTCCAGAGTTCCTCCATTTCTCTTATGTTTCCCATTCCCACCCCCTTTATTTATTAGCATCCACTAATCAGAGAGAACATTCGGCATTTGGTTTTTTGGGATTGGCTTACTTCACTTAGCATAATGACTTCCAATTCCATCCATTTGCCTGCAAATGCCATAATTTTATTCTTTTTTATTGCTGAATAATATTCCATTGTGTATATGTATCACAGTTTCTTTATCCATTCATCTATTGAAGGGCATCTGGGTTGCTTCCACAGTTTTGCAATTGTGAATTGTGCTGCTATAAACATTGAAATGGCTGCTTTACTGTAGTGTGCTGTTTTTAATTCTTTAGGGTATAGGCCAAGGAGTGGGATAGTGGGTCAAATGTTTTTTAAAGTTTTTAAAGCAGTCTCCATACTGCTTTCCAGATTGGTTGCACCAGTTTGCAATCCCACCAGCAATGTTTAAGTGTACCTTTTTCTCCACATCCTCACCAGCACTTATTGTTGCTGGTATTTTGGATAGCTGCCATTCTGACTAGGGTGTAGATTTCTATTTTTATGTTCAGGATTCATCTGGCATCTAAAGTCTAAGGATTGATGTCTTTCAGAGTTCTCAAAAATTGTCAACCATTTCCTATTCAAATGTTGCTAGTCCCCTGATTTTTCTTTCTTTTGAAAAGCAAATGAATGAGACATATACTGGAAAAATCTGTATATCCTTTGTGTATTTGTGTGTGTGGATAAAAGTGTGTATACATACATACACATATATATGTGTGTCTATATGTCTATATATAAGCCTATCATATTTTTAAACATACTTATTGTTCTTGCACAGTCCTGAGTAATTTATTTATATTAATGTTCTAGTATAATAAATTATCCCTTTGAATATGTTTAGTAACTAGCTAACCTATAAATTTTTAAATCAGCATCAGTGAGGTATAACTTACATACAATAATATTCACCAATTTTATGTGTATATTTCAACAAGTTTTGGCAAATGTACACTGTTGTACAACCACGACAATCATGAGAGAGAATATGTTGATCACCACCAAAATGTTCCACTATAGCCCTGAGTAATTAATGTCCTGCTCCTCTCCCTGACTACTCACCTGTTTTCTGTCACCGTAATCTTGCTTTTGCTAGAATATCACATACAGGAACTGCTACAATATAAATTCTTTCATGTCCATATTCTCTTACTTGGCTTAATGCAGTATCTTCAGAATTCATCCATATTGTTGCACATCAGTAGTTCCTCCTCTCTTACTGATGAGAAGTATTCCATTGTATATTATATGGTTTTACTATAAAATATTTATCTTTTCAGTAGTTGATGATCATTTGGGTTGCTTATTGGTTCCAGCTATTATAAAACAGCTATTATGAATATTTAAGTAAAAGCATTTGTGCAAATTTCTATTGGACAAGCTATATATATATAAAACCTTTGCCTATGTTTTAATCAGTTGCTTGTGTTTTTACTTTTGGTGTTTGTTTGAATAGGGGACTGAACAAACTCAGGGCACTTCACCTCAGAGCCACATCCCCACCCCTCTTTTGTATTTTATTTAGAGACAGGGTCTCACTGAGTTGCTTAGGGCTTTGCTAAGTTGCTGAGGCTGGCTTTGAACTCATGATCCTCCTGCCTCAGCCTCCTGAGCCACTGGGATCATAGATATGTGCCACCACACCTGGCTTGACTTTTTATTATTGAGTAGTACATGTTCTTTATATATTCTAGATACAAGCCCTTTATTGGATATCTGTTTTGCTTATATTTTCTCCAAGTTTATTGCCTCTTTTCATTTTTCTTGACACTTTATTTTAGAATAAAAATGTGTTATTTTGATAAAGTATGTTTTTATTTCTTTTATAGTTGGGGTTTTTGTGTACATATGATGAAATCTTTGCCTAAATTTTGGTCACAAATCTATCTGCTATGTTTTTGTCTGAATGTTTTATAGTTTTAGCCCTTACATTCAGATCTGTTTTCCACTTTGAGTTAATTTTGTACACAACATGAAGTAAGAGCCAAGATTTTTCTTTTTTACATGCCATCACCCAATGGTTCAAGCAAGAGCTTTTGAAAACCTGGCCCTTTCTCCTTTAAATTATGCAGGCATCTTCATAAAAAATTAACTGACCAAGTACAAGTGGGTCTGTTTCCAAACTCTGTATTGTGCTCCATTGATCTGTTTTTATCTTAATGTTAACGAACACACTGCTTACCTACTATAGATTTATGATAAGTCCTTAGATCATGAAAGTCCTCCACATGTGTTCTTTTTCATAATTGTCTTGTGTATTATAGGTTCTTCACATTTCTATATAAATTTTAGAATTAGTGTCTCACTATCTTTTGAAAGAGAAGCCTGCAGAGATTTTGACTAGGAGTGCAATAACATATAGACTAAATTGGGGGAAATTGATACATTAATAACACTGAGTTTTCCAATCCATGAACAAATGATCTGTCTTTGCATTTATTTAGTTCTCCTTTCATCTTTCTCAGTTAATATTTTGTCATTTTCAGTGTACAAGTATTTTAAAAATTCACTGCTGAGTAGTGTATATTTTGATAAATTTTTAATGTTTTCTAAAAAGACTACATTTCTGATTGTTCATTGCTGGTATATAGCAATGTAATTGAGGTTTTGGGGGTTGTTTTGTTTTGTTTTTTGGTATTCTGAATTTGTTTCAAGAGACCTTGCTGAATTCACTTATTAATTCTAGTAATTTTCTTATAAGTTTCCTAGGGTTTTCTATGTGTGCAATTGTATATTCTACAAATAGAGAATTGTATATTTTATTTTCAATCTGTATGTCTTTTCTTTGCTTACTATTCCGGCACTACAGAATAATGTTGCGTAAAAGTGGTAATGAGAATGATTACAATAGCCTAATTCCCATTATTAGAAAGAAATCATTCTTTCAACATTAATATGATGCCAGATGTAGGGTTTTATTATAGATGCTCTTTATTATTTTGAGGAAATTTCCTTCTATTACTAGTTTCCTGAGAATTTTTATCATGGAGAGATTTTATTTAAATAAAAATATTTATTTAAAAGTGTCTCAATTTTTTTTCAGTATCTATTGAGGTGAATTTTTATGTCTGTTAATATGATGAATTAAAATATGGTTTTTGAATGTTAAACCAACTATGAATTCCTGACATGAATTTAGTGTGGTCATGATATGTCATTCTATTGACACATTATTAGATTTGATTTGCTAAAATTTGTTAAGGATATTTGCATTTCCATCCATGAGGTACATTAGTAAGTAATTCATTTTCTTAAAATAAATTTGGATTGATTGGTCTGCAGTTCACTTTCTTGTAAGGAATTTGTATCATTTTGCTATCAGAACAATGTTGGCCTCATAAAATGAGTTTGGAAATGTTTTCTCCTCTTCTATAAATGCTATATAGAATACATATTTCTTTAGTGTTCAACAAAATTAACAGAAATCATTTGGACCTAGAATCTCATATATGGGAATGTTTATAACTATGATTTCAGCTTCTTAAATACATATGTGGCTATTTGTGTTATTTCTTCTAGGTTCTGGTAGTTTGTGTCTAAGAATTTGTCCTTTTCATCTAAGTTGTTTAATATTGGAATAAAGTTGTCCCTGATGTTCTCTTATCATTTTACTATTTGTAAGATTTCTATCAAGATTCTATTATTTAGGGTATAAATTTTTGTCATTTATGTGTTTTTTCTTGGTCAGTCTGGTTTTTGAGTTTTATCATGTTACTATTCTTTTCAATGAACCAGCTTTGTCTTATATTGAATTTTTAGACGTATTTCTTCTATTTGCATTTTAAAAGAACCAAATCTGAGTTTTTCTGATTTCTCTCTATTACTTTTCTGTTTGCTGACATACATATCTGCTTTTATCTTTAATATTTTCGTTCTTCTGCTGGCTTTGGGTTTCATATGTTCTTCTGTTGCTAGGTTTTTAAGTGAAAACTTAGATCTTTAAGATTTTATGATATCAATAAACTATTAGGGCTTCCATAACAAAGTACCAGAGACTGGAAACTCAAACTGAAATTTATTTTCCCAGCCGGGTGCGGTGGCGCACGCCTATAATCCCAGCACTTTGGGAGGCTGAGACGGGAGAATTGTAGGAAACAATTGTCTCCATGTTTCTTCACATGCTCTTCCTTCTGTGCGTGTCTATGCCTTAAATCTCCTCTTCTTAAAAGCATGCCAGTCATATTGGATTAGAGCCCTTTCTAAGCACTTCATTTTAACTCCATTACCTCATTAAAAACACTGCTTCCTAATACAGTCACATTCTGAGGTATAGAGGTTGAGGACTTTCAAAAGAGGAATCCAGAAGGATACAATTCAGCCAGTAATAGTAACTATGCACTGTAGTGCCATTCTCCTGAAACATTATTTTGGCTGCATACAACAAATTTTAATATGTTGGGTTTTTCAATTTGGTTCAAAAAATTTTCAAATTGGGTGATTTGCTCCTTGACTTATAGTTTATTTAAGATTCCCAAATATTTGAAGACTTTTTTCAGATTTTTTTTCACTTCTTTATTTCTAGTTTAATGTTGTGTAGGGAGAGCAAATTTATTCAGATTTTTCTTATTCAGTATTATGGTATATCTTCGTTAATGTTCCCTCTACACTGGAAATGAATGTGCCTCTTTCTGATTTGGTGATTTATAAATAACAATTAGATCTATTAGTTACTAGAATTGTTCAAATCTTCTTTATCCTTACTGATGTCCTATGTATTCCTAAATTACTAAGAGCAGTGTTGAGAGCTCCAACAATGATTGTGTGTTTGTCTATTTCTCCTTTCAGTTCTAATACTTTTATGTATTTCAAAGCTTTCATCTTGGGACTGTTATATTATCATGATGAAGTAAACACTTATTAAATAAGAAATGCCCCTTTTCATTCTTGGTAATGTTCTTTGTTCTGACTTCTGCTTTTTCTGATATTGCTAGTTCAACTAGTTTGATTAGTGTTTGCATGCCATGATTTTTCATCCTTTTATTTTTAAATTATCTGTATAATATTTGTACTTTTTCTCTCAAATAACAGAGTATTCTACAATCTCTGTCTTTTGACTGGCACATTTATATCATTTAGAAGTCATGTAATGATTAATAATTTAGATTTAAATCTATCATCTTGTTTTCTATTTATTCTTTGTATTTTGTTCCTTTCTTACTCTTTTCCTGCCTTTTTGTATTTTTAATTACATTTTATCTCCACTTTTAGTTTATTAGCTTTGCTTTCTTGGTTTACTTTTTTTGGTTGCTGTGTGATTTAAAATATCCACCTTTTATCATTGGATATCATTATATGACATTATAACGTATCACTTCTCATGTAAGAACTTTACAACTGTATGCTTTTGCCTCTTCTATTATTATTATGCTATTATCGTCTCATTTTTTACTTTGACATACATTATACAGCTAATAATATATTGTGATGAGTTTTCTTTAAACAATTTTAAATGAATACTATCTTTCTTTATAGTTTATCCCTTTCCTGGCCTCTCTTTCTGGGATTCCAGTTTATTTTGTATTGTTTGGTACTTTCCTGCCTATCATTAATTCTCTGCTCGTTGGTATGGGAGTATCATTTTTACGCCTCTGTGTACTGTTTATTTTCCATAGTTTTTAATGCTACCTGTTAGGGGTCACTGCCCTTTAATTCCATAACATCTAAACCTCTGCTAATTCCATCCCGTGTATCATTTGTCCTTTCATTTTTTAAGTCTCACAAAACTCTTCTATCTTCTATTTCTCTCAATATACTAATGTTTTCCTATACTTTCTTGAGCATATACAGTGTATTTATAGCACCTATTTTTTAATGTCCTTTTTGCTATTTTTATCATCTTTGTCATTGTCAATGAGTTTTGTTTTTGTTATGGCCCACGTTTGCCTGCTTCTTACATGTATGATAAGTTTTGTTTGGGTGCTGGACATTGTAAAACTGTAATTTTGGGGTGCTGGTTTTCTTTTTTGTTTTCAATTTAGTATGTAATTTAATTCTGACACACACATTAGGTTATTTGAAATCAGCTGGATCCTCTGAAGTCTTGCTTTTAGGCTTTGTTAGGGAAGGTTCTGAGTAGCCTTTAGTCTAGGGCTAATTCAGATCCGAGATTAAGGTGACACCCTTCTGAGGATTCTATCTGATGCCGTGTGTTGTGCTTTCCACTCCTGTCAGTACGAGTAGTACCCCTATCAGTGCTGAGTAGTCTAAATTGAAGGCACTTGGGGATCAGCAGATAGCGGCTCATCAACCAGGAAAGATGGTACACAGAGAAAGAGCCTGGGGATAGATACATCGTCCAGGTCACCTCTGCTGCAAACTGGCAACTCTTCTGATGGTTCTGCATTGGACAGTTTCTATTATCTGATAGAAATTCTGTCTACACAGGACAATTTTTATACAGAAAACATTCCCTCCTCTCATCCTTCCGTAGCTTCTCCTTGCTGCCTCTCAAAGGCTGCCAAGTTCCTACTGCCTCTTAAGCTACTTAAGCTTCCAGATCTAAGTTTGAAGGTATTCACTATTTTCTGTAATCCCCCTGTGCATGTGATAAATGTATATATGTTTTCTCCTGCTAATCCGTCTATTGCTCATTATTTCATGGAGTCAGTTATCAGACCCTCAGAGGGTGAAGGAAAAGTCTTTGCTCTCCCCTACAGAACCGAATTATTACAATCTCTATTGAGCCTTGGTAATTTTTCAGCTCTTTTCAAGTAGTTCTTCCCTGGCCCTTTGGGTAATTTTAAGCATGCACAGACATTTAGCACTTAGCCAAAAATTTTATGGGGTCTTCTCTGCAGTTCTTCAGAGATCTTTTTTTAGATGCTGCTACTTATTCTGTCACTAAATCATATATTCTAGCCATTTGGCCTGCTCGGTGTCTTATCTCTTGTCTGCTTAACACCATAAGAGAACAGGTCTTAGTTTAAGTCCCTCTTCCCTGCACTGTAGCCTGGAAATGAGATGCAAGGTTGTAATAGTCACAGAGCTTATTTGGTTTGTTGTTTTTGCATGTGAGTTCAGTCCTTACCCACCTGAAGTCCTGCTTCTAAAAACTGTTGTATCATATATTTTGCCTAATTTTCTAGTTGATTCATAAAAAGCATAAAATATTGGGATCACTTCTTATCACTCAAATTTGACCAAAAGTAAAAATTTGTTACTGCTGAGTTTTAAATTCCAATAATTTTACACTTCTGGAATATTGTTTGTTTCCTTTACAAATATTCTTATTCTTCACTCAGGTTCAGATTGTGCTTTTATATTTTTAAGCTTATTTAAAAGATTAGTTCTAAAACTGAAAATATCAGTATCTGAAGCCTTCAAGGATTTGATGTTTCGCTGTATCTGCTAGCTTTCACTTAAGGTAGCTTGTCGTCTTGTGATTTATTTTTATTTTATTTTATTTATTAAACAGCTTATTTTATCTGAGACAAATTCTTTGAGAATGAAGATGAAGTCTTTCAGTAGAAATGGAGCAGTTTTTACTGTGGAAAGCATCTGTGGAAATGACCAGTCCACAACCCCTTAAAACTAAATTCTGAAGTTGAGATTTTTGTGGACCTCTCAGATGGCGAGTGTGGGGACAGCAAGCCAAAGTACCAGTTTTTTTGTACAATATCTCAGGAAACATCACCATCTCCTCAATTCAGTTCCAAGTTTTAATCTGACAATTATCTTTTTAGTCTGCTGCAGTTCTTAAATAATGTAGTTATTTAGAGTCCCTGTTATATTAGAGTGAGTCTCCTATTCAAATCCTTACCTTGCATAGACCTTGGGCACTGAATCCCACAAAATGTGAGACCATACAAGCGGTGGCCTAAGCAATACCTCAAGACAAAACCTGTAAAATGGTTCTATTTACCCCATTCCATTTCTGCATTGGTGTTCTTTAATGTCTTATCATATATGCATTTAGGAATTTTTTTAAATATATTGATTTACCCAATATTAAGAGCTATTTTCAGTCAAAGAGTCAATCTAGGTGCAGAGTACATCATACTGGCAAAAACCAAATATCACCTTGTTGTTAATTTTGACTGCAGTGCATCTCACAAAAATGCTTTGGTGAAGTGAATTTCAACATCCTTTTCCTTTGCACTTGCTAACATTGCTTTCCACTAAGTGATCTGAAAACGACTGGGGAGAAAGAACCATTCACCTGGGTTTCATTTTGTTTTGTTTTTTTCCTTCTAATATTTTATATCTTTAACACATTTAAGTATTTATTCAGAATTTATTTTATGAAATGTTCAAATGTATGCTTTTCAAAATAGCCATTTGTCTTGGCTTTCTATATCAAGTAACCTGTGTCTGATTTTACTTTTATTTTTATGTACCTTATTCTCATATAGACTCTTATCTGTTCCTGGACTACCCTTATTGGTTCATTGATCTGTCTTGGAATTCTTAGCAGTAGTCCAACACTGTGCTGTTTTAGTTACTGTACATATTTAGAATGTTTCTATCTGTGAAGGTAATTTGCACTGACTTATTCTCTTCTGTGATTTTTCGTGCTTTTTAGGTGAACTTTGCAATGATTTTTTTTTTTAATGTACTATGACTTGAAATGCAATGATATTTTTAACCTCACTAACAGTTCTAGGATTGCGACTAAGGAGTCATTAAAATGTAAAAGTTAATTTGGCAAGAATTGATATTGGACTCAATCAGAAACTAACCTGATCCTCTAATGAGGGTAATTTTTCATCATCTCATGAAGAAAAGTCAGCAGTCCCAGGACTTCCACTCCTGTGGCCACTCCGATTCCTGTGGTCCCTTTGTCACTGAACAGTCTCGTCAAATAAACTCAAATGTGGTTTCTTGTAATAACATACGTTTCCGTGTGCACTCACAATATCCTGTCTCCTGTAGCCCTCAGCCAGGGCCTGCCTTAGGGAAGAAGCCAGCAGACAGGCAAATTGTATGTATTCTGCTACTTACCCCTTTCCTACTTGCCTTTTTCTCAGCATAGATTCAGTGCTGATCCTTCCTGGGATGGTTGGATGCAGCAGGAGAAGAAGCTGCCCTCATTTTCTAAGCTTGGCAGAAACAGCTTCCGCCTGTTTCCTCTGGTGGCACACTCCGGGTACCTCTGAACCATTGCCAGGGTCTCTCCTTTTCTTTATGGTGATCAGTACTTGGCTTTACCAGATGGACACTACTCCTTCTGTTGTCCTCTTCAGCTTCTCTCCATTGAGTTCAATTTACCTTCACAAGGGGGCCTTTTGAACAAGTCCTTAGATAACCTCA
The DNA here is from genome assembly GCA_004024805.1 of Geosciurus inauris. NCBI lineage: Eukaryota > Metazoa > Chordata > Mammalia > Rodentia > Sciuridae > Geosciurus > Geosciurus inauris. Next base: position 9,047 of record PVHX01011338.1, on the reverse strand, counting down.
TGATTGGCTTCACACGTGGCAAGCGTCTCATACAGAGAAATGCTTTCTTTGCTTTCAACATGTCCCAGCAGCGTTTCCCATGCAAAGCAGCCACCTCACGGTATCCCATCCATCCACATCTGGCAAGCTCTTGCCCTTAACTCATGTAGAAATTAAGTAGTAGATGACTGTGGCCCCTATTGACAGTGACATATGTGATGTTGTCTACATGGTTTTCTTGGTGGTCTGTGTTGCATAGCTGTTTTCTTCTTGCCTTGTGTGAGTCCTCTTTAAAAATCGTGTCAGGCCAGGTCAACCCCCTTTAAAGTGATGCATCTCATGTGCGGACTGAGACCTAGATTACTTAAAAGTGTGATTATCTCTCCCCTGAGAAAGTCCAGGCTCTCAGTAGCCTCAAACATCTTCAGAGCCTCCTTACCATAGCTCCCACCATCATTCAACCCTGCTGCTGAGTTGGCCCCATCAGTCAAGTCCTTTCTATGTATAGCCTCCCCCAGCTCCCCTTCCTTCCCTTCATATTCATAAGACTAGCAGGCAAATCTGCCTCTGGAACTCCTGGATTCTTCATGAAAGACACCAAAACAGTTTGAGCCTCTCCTAGAGGGAATTCACATCCAGTCTCATCACCAAATGAACTCCTTTTTGATGGTACTGCCCTCCCATGTGACCAGGTAAGTGGCCATCCTTATAGAGAACAGTCATGTGGTATTCCATCAAATGCTAAAGTTCTCTGAAGTGCCTGGGCTTCCACTTATCACAGAATACAGTTCCCTGGACCCCAAGATGCACAGAAACACAACAACAGTACCACCTGTGCTTCCAGGCCTATGTGGGGGAGCTCATCCTCAGAGAAGGTAGAGACTCTAGATTTACTGTTAGCTTCTTTGCATACTGTGCTTTATAAAAGTGGAATGGTTTTCAAAGGACCAGAGAGTTCTGATCATAACCCCACACATCCCTGACCTTAAAGAAGAGAAATGCATATCCTTTTCCACAAGGCATGTTTCTTACACATCATCTTTAGAACAAGGTTGATTATTTATAAAGCATAAGTATGTCATGGCAGGTAAGCAGCCCTCTGGTTAGTCTGTGAAAAATGGAATATGGGATGAATTGATTTCTACGGTCCTTCCCAGTCTAAGATCTAGTGATCTGATCCTAAATAATTTACCTTTTGGTCTTTACTGAGTGATGAGTTACAATGAGCATTTTCAAGGAGTTGAAAGAGGATAGGTGAACATTTAAAGGAGAGGCTGTAAAGGAAACAATCCATAATGTGAAGAGAGAGCCTACAGAATGGGAAAAAAAATCTTTACCACACACACCTCAAATGGAGTAGTAATCTCCAGGATATATAAAGAACTCAAAAAACATAACAACAACAACAAAAAAAAGACAATTAATAAATGGGTTAAAGAACTAAACAGACACTTCACAGAAGAAGAAATACAATTGATCAACAAACATGAAAAAATGTTCAGCACCTCTAGAAATTATAAAAATGCAAATCAAAACTACTCTAAGATTTCATCTCACTCCAGAATGGCAATTATCAAGAATACAATCAATAATAAGTGTTGGCAAGGATGTGGGGGGAAAGGTACACTCATACATTACTGATGGGATGGCAAATTGGTGCAACCACTATGGAAAGCAGTATGGATTTACCTCAGAAAACTTGAAATGGATCCAACATTTGACCCAGCTATCTCACTTCTTCGTTTATACCCAAAGGACTTAAAATCAGCCTACTACAATGATGCAGCCACATCAATGTTTATAGCAGCTCAATTCACAATAGCTAAACTATGGAACCAACCTAGATGCCCTTCAACAGATGAATGGATAAAGAAAATGTGGTACATATACACAATGGCATATTACTCAGCCTTAAAGAACAATGAAATTATGGTACTTGCAGGTAAATGGATGGAACTATGCTAAGTGAAATAAGCCAATGCTGAAAAACCAAAGGCCGAATATTTTTTCTGATAGCAGATACTGATCCATAGTAGGGGGGCAGTAAGGAAGAATGAAGGAACTTTGGATTGTGCAGAGGGGAGCGAAGGGAGGGAAGGGACTGTAGGGATGAGAAGGGCAATGGAAAGAGACCATCATTATTACCCTATATACATGTATGATTCCAGTACTGGTGTGACTCTACATCATGTACAGCCAGAACAATGAGAAGTTGTGTGCTCTATTTGTGTACGGTGTGTCAAAATGCATTCTACTGTCATATATAACTAATTAGAACAAATTTAAAAAGTTTAAAAAATCCATGATGATGAACAGAATTACAAGATGTTACAGAGTGTTTTTTGAAAAAAACTTATTATCTTAATGGAATTCTCAGATTTAAGACTGCCATCATAAAGAGAGGCTGGATCTGATCAGTGCATGCTTATGATATATCATACCAAGCCTCATGAATCTCTATGATTAATACATATTAATAAAGCATAAAAAGTAAAGATTGCCATCAAAAAAAATAAAGGCGAGGCTATGAGCTATCTAGTCTCCTTTGGAATCTTTTTAGGGTGGGACGTTCTGAATCACATTGCTCATCAGTGAGGATATGGCTGAAAATTCTGAGGATACATTTGGTCTTCAAACTTCCTTTTAGTTTTCCAGTTGTTTTCAGATGCACTGGTATTGGGTGAAAGTGAGTAACACCAACAACAGAGCAGGGAAGTCTTCTCTCAGCCATGCTTATGGGAGGCCACCTGCCCTCCCTAGACAGGTCCTGATGGAACTTAACTGGGATTCAAATAAATTAATGTAAAACCCAAGTTGATGTTTCTCCTATCACCCAATAGATAAAGTGCTGTAAATAAAAATTAAATGGCAATAAACAAGATTGCCTTCCTTTAGACTGACAAAGATGATAGATGGGATAGGGGTTTGCAGGGACAGGTGTGGCTGAGAGGAAGTAAAGCTCTTCACCACCCAAGGTTGCCTCCCTTGGCTACCAAAATCTCCTGTTGTCATCCTTAGGAATGTTTTCAAAACACACATTTACAAACACATTTTCCTAGAGCAAACACATTTTTTAAATAGTCTGGATTTCCTTCATACTCTGTGGTCAGAGATGCATGAGATTGGAGTCTACTTCCACAAGGTACTCCTGGTGACTCAAGGATGCCCCTAGAGGTTGAGGTAGTTCTGTCAGCTAAGTTGGCTTATCCCAACTCATAGTGTTTAAACTGAGAGCCCACAGAACCCTATTTACAAACCCTTCAGTAAAGGCCAACAACAGATAGTATAGAAATGGGGCAACCATCATAGTCTCAAGGTACACATTGCCATTCCTCAGGTCACCGACATCAGTCTTTAAAGGGAGGGATGGGATCCACTGGGTGGATCCTTTTGGGAGCAAGCTGGATGACAGTGCTCCTGGGAGCCATCATCTCCATTGCAAAGCTATGAAGAAACTTGAAACTCCCTCCTGCTTCTGGCTACTGCTGGAGGAATTGCTAACAGACATCATGGATCAAGGAAAAAAAATGTTTTTATTAGGACCCCAGACCTTCCATTTAGTTTAAAATAAAGGCACACTCCTCATATTTTTCTAGTAAATTACAAAACAGGTAAAGTTTAAAACAAAGGTAATGCAAGCCATTACCAACAAGCAATCCATTAGTAAACTGAGCACCATTTAGGAATTTCTTCTAAGTTAAATCAGGAAAACCACCAGAGCTCATGCATGTTTATAATCTCATGAAATGAATTTTCTTAGCCTTCCTTAAGGAAAATAGGAACTGATTTTAGCCTGCCACCCAGTGTTACCTAATCAGGGATCTGGGTTCCATCTATGCATTGCAAGATGCAATAGAGCTGTCATTCTATTGCACAGTTGATAATTTTGGAGTGGCCATAATGGCATTCTAACTTCGAAGCCCATGTTCATCTTGCAACCTCCATTTGGGGACTGAACCTCCCAGTAAACAAAAGAGCCCAGTATTGATGGGTGGATGGAAAATGTGACATGAGAATAGAATCCCTGGCAGTAAAATTCCATGGGAGACACACAACAGGTAGCAACCTAAGACCAAGTCTGAGTAGCAATGTAAGACCAAGACTGAAGTTCGTCAAGTACCTAATCAAAATAATAGAAGTGCAGATTTGAGAGGACATCTCACAGAAGCATTAAAGAACCTGCTATATCTACTGTTATGTACAACTATAATGCACCAGTTAAAAATGTGGGAAATAAAAAACCTGGTACAAACCATAAATCTGTAACTACCTGACTTAACCTAAACTCAGCTACAGAAACAATCAAAGAAAATATAATACTCTTGTCCATTGGCAAATGCTGAGTTTCCACATATTTCTGGGGAATGGAGGAGGCATATACACAAATATTAGGTCTCTGCAAACACAGACCCGTAGACATGTGTTCTCAGAGTTCAGTGCATAGCAGTTCAGAATCATTTGAGCTTGCTTTGATAAGCTTTGGCATAGGTCATGTTCTGATTTTTGAAGCACTATGTATCCCTGAGTTGAACTGAGTTGAAACAGTAGGTTCAAAATACACAATGATTATAAAGTCAAAGAACAGAATTTGAGTTATTTCCTGCTATAAACTGAATGTGTCCCTCTCCACCTCAAAATTTATATGTTAGAACTCTGATCCCTAATGTGATAGTATAGAAGGTAGAGTCCATGGGAGACAAGATATAGGGGTGGAGTCCCCTTGGGTGGAATTTGTTCTCATAGGAAGAGTAAAGAGAGAGATGACCTCCCTCTACACCATGTGAGGACACAGGGAAAAGGGGGTCGTCTATAAGCCAAGAAGCAGATCCTCACCAGCCACCAAATCTGCTGCCACCTTGATCTTGGACTTCCCAGCCTCCAGGTTATTAGAAAAAGAAGAAGAAGTTTGCTGTTTAAACCACTCTGACTATGGGATTTTGTTACAGTGGTTCCCATTGACTAAAACAGAAATTGGTATCATGAAGCAGGGCATTGTAGCAACAAATACCTAATAATATGGAAGCAGTTTTGGAATGGAGCAATAAGTTGTCATGGTTAAATAAGAGGTGTCCTCCAAACATGTATGTTTGAGACAATGCAAGAGAGCTTAGAGGTGAAATTATTGAGTCATAAGAGTCTTAGCCTAATCTCTGCCTCAGTCCCCTTCTGCTGTGATGTTCTGCCTCACCTCTGGCCTGGAGCAATGGAGTTAGCCATCTATGAACTGAGACCTCTGAAACTGTGAGCACAATGTACTGTTTCTCCTCTAACATTGTTTTCCTCAGGTCTTTTGGTTACAGCAGTGAAAAAATTGACTAAAACTTGGGTAGAAGTCAGAACTTTGAGGTGCCTGTGAGAAAGAGCCAGTGTTACCATGAAGGGTCTGCTGAGAGCAATCAAGATGAGGGCTCAGAATCACAGAGCTACAGACAAAGCATCTCATCTCCCAGAAGGTGGATAGAACCATGGATGGTAAAGACCGTTCTGATGAGGCTCCAAACAGAAATGAAGAACACGCTATTGGACAATGTCAAAGCAAAAAGTAGTGAAGACTCAGCTGAATTATCTTTGTGCTCTAGTATTTTGTGGAAGGTAGAATTTGCTTGTGATAAGACCAGACATTCAGTGGAGGAGATTTCTAAAATACTGAAGGAGCATTGGATTCCTCTGGACTGTGTACAGACAAAGGCAAGAAGGGAGAAATGAGCTCAAGAAGGAATTGTTAAGCAAAAAGGAACCAGAACTTACAGAATATTCTCAGCCAGTCCATACTGCAGAAAGTGAGAGCACATATTTTTAAGATGTCAAAAACTTCATCTGTTTTGTTCACACGCTGGTTTTTAGCACTTGGAACTGTGCCTGATCTGCCCCCAAGCAGGCATTAGGGAAAAAGTGATGAGTTCATTTCTGTATCAATAACTACATGATTTACACTTTCCTCACTGATTCAGAAATGCAGCCTTTATTAGATAAAATCACATATTCAGTATATTCCAATATGAAAGCTCACAGTTGACATCTGCACAGTAACCACATTGGTGATAGGGAGGGAGAGAAAAGTCTCAGCAAACAGGACAGCCATTTGGCCATTCCTATGCACTTAGAGTGAAGTCTGGAGCCACAACGTGCTCCCAGCCCTGCTGGAGGGAGATGCTCCGCAGACTCACTTTGCCTCTTCCTTCAGACCTTCAAAGAAGATAAAGAGCACCTATTAGTGAGCATGCACAGACTTCTTCTGACAGGCCTCAGGGTCCCAGCTACAAAAAGCACTGAAGACCAAAAGGAAGTTTCCTAAGCAGTTGAACACACCGTGACAGGACACCGAGCAATGGGGACTTAGGACAGAAAAAGAGCAATGCCCTTCTTCACATGGTCACACCTGCACCCCAGCCTTTGCATGATGGTGGCAATTAATGGGGACACTTACACATTACTTTGCTCCCCAAAAGTGAAGCATCTGTCTATGTTACTCAAAGTTCCAAACTGAAACACCCATCCCCCTAACCGCAGGTAAGGTGAAAATTAACCACACCGAGGCATTTCTCTTCTTTGTCACTGTTCTCTTTGGCCACCACCTGCTACTGTTTCACTGATTTCAGATTTAAAACATGTTTTAAAATCTAAATAACTGGGCACAAGCATTTGCCCACTTATTTGCTTTATTGTTACTTTTCTCTGGGCTAGGTTCACCTGTTTTTCCAAATAAATAATAGAACTACCATTCCAAGTTCAAAAAGCAGAAAAAAAAAAAATCCCATTGCCATTCTGATTGAATCGGGTTAAATGCATCAGTTCATTTGGGGAGCATTGACCGCTTTGTTGGTGCAATGTGAAGTCTTTCTCCCAAAAGACGCTGGGCTCCCTCTCTCTCCATTACCACTCTCCATGAATAGCATTTCCTGCTAAGTCCAGAACCTCACCACCAACTGAAGCTGTTAATAAGAAGAGAGAAATGGCTGATCCTTGTGTCTGAGCCCACCATCCTCTGTGCACCTGCTCCCCCCAAGCCCAGGATGCTCTCACCTGCTTCCCTGCCCTCCCTCACCTCTGCCAGAGGCAGAGATGCATTTAGACACCCTTGAACTTCCACATTGTCACTATTGCCAATATGAGTCATTTCAGAAGCTGATACTGAATGAACATCTTCTTCTTTGTGATCTTGGGAATCTTGTCCCACAGGACCATTGACCTATCTTGACCGATCTCTCTCTCTGGTCAAGGCCTTTGGTTTTCTCTTGTTCCTTTATACACTTTTTTTCTTTTTTAATCCAAATCACTTTCCTTAGGCCCTCTCTTTACTACTTGGTGTCATTCATAACAATTTGCTTTTAGAATTTCAAAAGCCAAAGTCCTGCTTAGCTTAAGTTAGTTTCCAAGGACCCTGCTGAATGTGCTCTGTGATAATGGGACTCAGACTCTGCAGGGAAATAGCCCCACCAGGCCCAGACCCCAAGTCCAGTCTGCTGTCCTTCTGACCTTCCTCTCCTGGATGAAATAGACTCTCTCCCTTCCCACCTGCTTCCCTTCAAGAGGGTCTCTCTCTCACCCTCTCACCTGAAGGTCACCTGAGAATTGGCGCATCACTTGGAAGACTTGCTTGACTGCTTCAGTCCTTTGATAGTGTGGCTGAGAAAATGTCTAGCAGGACGTGATTAGCCCACGCCAGTGAGATATTTGTTCACCAGCTAGATGACATTTCTTTCTCCCTAAATTTTCTCAAAATCACCAACACAACAACATCATACAGAACCCCATTTTGAAACTGTAGTCACTGGCCAATGGTGACTACAATTTGCAGTGACCCTATGACATCATTGGCAGCCAACATGTCACTGTCCATAGTTTCTCATGAAGTAGAGTCAATGTAGAAATGACTGACGCCCCAGTCCAGCCTGGGGAGATTGGCCATTTTCCCAGAAGAGAGATGTTCTGGGATTCAATCAGTTTTAGCACTTGTTTCACTGTGTATGTGAAATAAGATGCTTTTGAAAATCTAGAGTTTAGGTCCTGATGTCATAGATCTGTTATAACAGAAGGACAGTCTGACAGTGCTTCCCCAGGACACCTCCCATCTTTGGTCCTTCAATTTGTCAAACACTTGCTGATGATGTGCTGGTTCAAAGTCACATTTCTGAGCACCCAGAGCAAAGCATGTCTGCATCTCTTCTTCTGAAACTTAATGGAGGACACAATCCCTCCCAAAAAGACATCTTTGGATTAGATCGTGCTGTACACATGAACCAAATTTAATAGGTAGAAAAAAAATGAAAGTGAACCAGTGAATTCTTTCCTCACCAGGAAACTTCGGAGTTTGTGCCTCCATTTATGGTTAACATTTCATTTTGTCTTCACACCAGCTCTGTGTGATCACCTCGGTAGGTAGGATCACCTTTGTTTTACCAATGCAGAAACTAGTGTTGCAAAGCCAAAGGTCACCAGATCGAAAAAGGAGACCATTTTCTACCCAAAATGCTTTCCCTACTTCCCAAACATTCTCACTCCCACAATGGGTGTCCAACAGTCCATGTTACCTCATCAGAAAATATTTCTAGGACATAAAGTAGCAATCCCCAACCCTGTTGTTCCCAATATTTTTTCATTCACAATACTAATCATAGCTTATAATAATTTTTAATTTTTTTTTAATGTCATCCCCAAAGAATCACCAGTTCCTTTCATGCCAGTACCATCTCTATCTCATGGGCCACTTAGTTCCCAGCCCCTGCCACTAGTCCCAGAGTAAGGAAGATGCACCAATAAATATCTGTGATCTTCTGATTCCTAATTCTGTATCCCTACCACTCTTCAGAAATAGTTTCCCTCAACTGTCCTACTAAGTAACCTAAAATGGAATCTTGCCATTGCTTTTAATCTTTAGCATGAAATGTGCACTTTCTGAGCAGCATGGGGTCACATCAATAGGAGATGTGGTTTGTGCACACAAAGTGCAAGCATTTCATGTAAATAGGCAATGCCTGATAAAATTGTGGCAATATTAACTAGCATTTTGACATTTGTAACTATTCCATTGTAAATTAACTCAGGAGCCCTTCGCAACAACTCTGTGG
>PVHX01011337.1:0-64742 GCA_004024805.1 Geosciurus inauris | reverse complement strand
ACAGCAAGGGTGATGGAATATGATGGTCATAATAACCCTAACTTTATGTATGACTGCATATATGATGTGATTCTATACAACTTACAACTAGAGAATTGATATGTTATCCTCTATCTATGTACAATGAGTCAATTTACACTGTCAACATGTAAGCCTAAATAAAACAAGAATAAAAATTAAAAAAAAAAAATAAAATAAAAAAAAAAAATAAATAAATAAATAAAACTGAAATTCAGAGAAAAAAAAATTTATCCATCCAAAATAGTGCATTACATGTTAAAATTCGGTAATGAAATAAAATGGGTACATTAAAAGCAACATATTTTTAATGCAGAAAAAAATAAACTGCAAAATCATATGATTCTATACATTTTGTTATTCATGCCTACTAATTTTAGATTTTTAAGTTTCAAAGCAGAAAATGTAATCTTACTGTTTTAATCTTTAATTAAGGATTGAATATTCAGAAGTGTCTAACACCTGCTTTATAATAAGTGGAGTATTATTTCAAATGCCAGATGGACCAATTAAAATATTCTTTTAGATGATGCAAAATCTTATGATGTAGGCCATCTTCGTAAATCCAAATTTAAATATGCACTAAGAATTGAAAATTATCTAAGTACATGTTAATGAAATAACTTCATCTTTACCTTGATAATGCAAATAACTAAGTATTTTTTTATTTCTCCAGGATTCCCTCCTCATTTTTATCTTTCAATTTCACTAAAATTGTAATATTCGTGCTCTTGTTTCCCCTGTGACTAATGCTCCTAGAAGCAGCTCATGTTTTATATGGAAAATTAGCCCCCCTTCTCCAGAAAAAAGAGAGGATTACAGAATTTTTAACCTGCAAATAATTGGAAATTAAAATTAATAGAAGATAAAAGATATAGAAACTGTAGCCTTTATTTTGAGTATGAAAAACTTTACAAAACCTGTACCTTCTTATATATATGTATAAACGTATTACTATGAACCCTGATAGTACATATAATTATAATACACTAATAAAAACATTTAAAATGCAAAAAACCCCTATACTTTCATCCCATTCATGTGAGTACACAAATTTACCACAAATTATTCTGATTACATTGTAGGAACCCCAATTATAGTCTCCTTTACCTGAGCCATCCACCTAGGACATGTTTTCATAACTCTCAAGTCCCCTCAAAAGCATTGTTCACAGTCCTTAGGCCCTTTCTTCAGCCCACATTTATAACAGCTCATTTTGTAGTAAGTGATTAGGGTTCTATGTCTGGTTACTAATTCAGAAAGAAAAAATTTCACTATAATAAGGTAAAAATTGTGGTTTATACCTGTTGTATATCGACAGTATTTATATCTACTTGACAGTATGTAATGCTTTTAATTTTATTTTTACACATCATTCTTCTCAACAACTTCCAAGATCCTCTGAATTGAAGACTGTGGTTCTTCTTTATGGCTCTGATACCTGCCAATATGCCTGGAATGCTAAGTTTTGCAAACTGTTGGCTGTGGGCTGTGATATGTGTGCTTCTTAGTCTCATCAGTATGCGTCGATCAAATTACCAGCATTTGATACTATTACCAGCATTACAGGATGCAACCTGAGTATGGAACAATTAGGCCTGCTACCTAAATCTATGGTTTGAGAAATTCACCCTACCAAACAGCAGTGACTCAGGGAGGCCAAGTATTAGTTGACAAATATTCAAGGAAGCCTCTCAGTCTATCAGATGAGGTTTTGCCTTTCAACATACCATGTACATCTCCTGTTCTGTTGCTTTCAATGTAACTGTTCACTGAGGATTTTTAAATTCAGAATGTCTGCTAAATTTGGTTTAAATATATCTATTCATCCTAATATTCAAAACAATCTACAATCATGCCTGATGGCTATAAAAATCATGTTTGCAAACTCATAAGTATCTAATCCCACAACGAAACCATCATGTGTCATGAATTTCTTTGAGTCTGGAGAATTTAGAAGACTACAGTCAAATAATTGACCATCTGTAGCCTCCATGACATTTTAAACCCAACATTTGACTCTTATATCTAATGGTGTAAAACTAGAGCCAAATAGGAGGCTTAACGACACACTGAACTATGAAAGCCAACTTCCTCCCAGTGAGATAAGAAAAAAGGAGATCAGTTTTTAACTCAGATCTTAATTAGGAAATTAACATTTCCCACACAATATGTGAGACAAATTATAGAATGCAGTTTATAGACCATAACACCAGATTCAAAATGAGAGAAAGCAAGAACTTTGGCTTCTCCCAAAGAGAAGTCATCCTAGAGAGCCAGTATTTTGCTATCATTTGGAAGTATGGGAGGGCTCTGTGTCAAAAGATGGATGAAGCTACTGAACTCAGAAGGAATGCTAAAGCAAATGTGTAAACAATAACAATAAAACTAAACTGCAATTGATGTGTGAGAAAGGGAGAGATGGAAAGAGGAATAATGAGGGAGAAAGAATGGTAGGACCAAAGGGAAGAGAGAGAGGAAGAAGAGAAACAGAAAAAGACTTCCAGAATAGAGAATCAGACGAGAAATATGAACCAGATAAGAATAAAGACCAGTCTTTTAAAATATTTCTCATGTTCATTTGTGTGAAGAAATTAAAAGTTTATACCTTTCCTCTACATATAACATAAGAGCTATGGAAATTTTTGATATATAGTACTTTCTTGAAAGAGCTTTAAAACTTATTAAGTTTAAATTGTATATAAGTAATACAATAGCATGTGCATACATATTATTAATGCATTAGTGCATATACATGTATGACATTAAAAGTATAAAAAGCTCCATTTTATGCACCAATTAAGTGCATAATCACTATTACAATACATTATGTCAAATGATGCAGATTTCTTTCACCATGAAGAGAAATGGTTAGTAAAAACTTTGTAAAGCAGGAATTAGATTGTGCCTTAAAAGTCAATAAACTTCAAATGCTACTAGAACATCAGAAGATGTGGAAAATAACACAAGAAATGAATTAAAATATAGTGTATCCAAGACATTTTGAAGTGATAAGATAAAGTGGACTTTTTAGGAAGAAGGGAAGAATTGAAAGATCCTCTTGGAGAAGTAAGATACATTGAGAATCTGGAGTCTTGTGTTCCCAATTAAGAAGTCTTTGTGTTATTTTATACAAAATAAAACACTGTGGCAACTTTTTCCCCAAAGTATAATTTTAGAGAAATTTTTATGAAGATTGGTGATAGGAAAATTAGTATTAGGGAAAGGAATACTAGAGAGAAAAACCTAGCTAGGAGAGTATTTCAAGCTCTGTGTCGGATGTATAAGAGCCTGAACTGTGTGTTACTAGCAGATGGAAAGGAAATGGGGGAGGGTGCTTCCAAAAATGGTTTGTAGAAGAACTGGCAGGTTTAGGAAAATACTTTGGTATGATGGAAGCAGGCAGAATAATGCACATTTTAATCCTGGTGATTGAAAGTGCCTGAATCATTAATAGAGAAAAGATTATTTCCTTTGAGATATAAGAAGATCTGCATTATACAGCATAAATTTTGGTCATAGTGGATTCTTCAAATGGACATAAATTATGAAAGAGATGATACAAAACTGAATATAGATAATGATGCCTGAACCAAAAGGAATAATGCTTGCTAGTAAGAGTTCATTTGTGACTATCAAGGTTGCAGCTCCACCGGGCTTGGTGCTGCATGCCTGTAATCCCAGCACTTAGGGAGGCTGAGACAGGAGAATCCAAAGTTCAAAACCAGCCTCAGCAACGGTGAGGCACTAAGCAACTCAGTGAGACCCTGTCTCTACATAAAACACAAAATAGGGCTGGGGATGTGGCTCAGTGGTTGAGTGCCCCTGAGTTCAATCTCCAGTACCAAAAAAAAAAAGGTCACAGCTCCATAGAAAAGTGAAAAGCAGAGCAGAATTGGGGCAGTAAGAAAGGGGAGGGAAAGGTGGAACACTTGCCTTTAAGAAAGAAAACAATGAAGAGAAGAAATAATAGAAACAAAGGATGAGTGTTTGAACATATATGTAAATCTAAATAAATGAATATATACACATATACCCACTTATTTGTATGTGTATGTCACCATCTCCAGAGATTTGCAGAGTCATACAAATTAAATGCGTATAGTAATGATGGTTGATTGAGAGGGTCATTATTGCCCCTGGTGCAGGTATGAAGACACAAATAATGTGACTCTATCTGATTTGAAACCAGAGAATTGGAAAAACTGAGCTCTGTATATGTACTATGACTTGAAATGCATTTAAATAAAATAATTAAATTAAAAAAAAACAAATTGAAAAATGGAAACAGATGTAGTACCCGATAAATATAAAAAAAGAAAAGTAATGTGATATTGAAATATTTAGAAGATGCTCCTGAGAAGCCAGGTGTGGTGGCGCAAGCCTGAAATCCCAGCACTTAGGGAGGCTGAGACAGGAGAATTGCGAGTTCAGAGCCAGCCTCAGCAATGGCGAGGTGCTAGGCAACTCAGTGAGACCCTGTCTCTACATAAAACACAAAATAGGGCTGGGGATGTGGCTCAGTGGTCAAGTACACCTGAGTTCAATCCCCAGTACGGGAAAAAAAAAAAAAAAAAGAAGGTGCTCCTGAGAAATATTCTTGAGATATGAATGTAAAAAGAATCTGCATCTAAACAGTCCATCTGACAGGGCTTTCCAGGTTATCATCCTTACCTTAAGGGAATCTCTCCTATGAGTACTTGTCAGCAATGCAACGGAAGGGCCAATTCCTTGAAGAGAAGGTTGTGTTTAGTCTAGGTAAAAGAATGAAGTCAAAACTGAACAAGGAGAGGCCTACAGCTAACCCAATTCTGGTATCCAAGTATACCTAAAGCATGGGAAGATCTTAGCAACTTTCTTTTGTAGTTGTTGGGGACTGAACCCAGGTCCTTATGCATGCTAAGCATATGTACACCCCAACCCCCCAGTCAATAACTTTTAAATGGAAGTAAAAGAACTGGATCTTTTTTTTTTTTTAAATATTTTTTAGTTGTCAATGGACCTTTATTTTATTTATTTATATGTGGTGCTGAGGATCGAACCCAGTGCCTCACACATGCTAGGCAAGTACGCTACCACTGAGCCACAACCCCAGCGCCAAGAACTGGATCTTAACTGGTAACACTTTCATAACACAGTATTTTTGCAAATGTGTGAGGAAATTAGAGCCCTTTTTTTCTATAATTAATTAAAACTTTAAAATTCTCTTTATATGGGTTTTATTAGTGATATAGCTACACCAAAGGGAATAATTATTTGGCGAATTTAATGACGTAAAATTAATTTCCACTGATATGATTCTCATCTAAAATTCAAGGACATATGAACAGTAGGTTTGAAAGGTGTTGAAGGCCTTCTGGCTGTTTCTTTCATCAACTTTATTTTTCCTTTTACTCCCCTACCTCATATCTAGTAGGCATGCTATAACATGACCAGGAGTTTGCAAAATAAATGATTGCAGCTGTCAGTGCCTCCTGTTGAAGTCTTGAGATCCTTTATGAATATTTGGCCTGCCTTGTGTTTTCTAGCAGCAAGCCTTTTCTAAAGGAGGCATGATAGCTCTTTTATGTAAATTAATTTCTACAGCTGTAACTTTCACATGTAGCCTGGGGCTTCTTTGAGACTTTTGCATTTAGTTAAAACATAGCATTTTGAAAATTAAAAATGTATTTTTGTTGAGTTTAACATTCATTGGAGATAGATTGAAATTATTACTGGATCTGCATTTTAAAAACAGCTAATAAAGGTGTCCCTCTTGAGTAATTGCTTGGTGACTGTTTTGCCCCTCTGGTATTCTTTAACTGAAGAGATTGTTTTCAGCACAGACATACTTTGGTTTGCCCTTGCGCCCATCACACTTCATTCTCCTTGCCGTATTTTTTTCATTAACTTCAGACATTTTTTGTTCAAATACATCATTTGGTTCAAATTAAGAAATGCTACCTTTTGAGTTGTTTGGAAATTCAATCTTTCCAAAATGATCATAATCAACTAAGATACCTAATTTTGATAAATCAAACATAGTATATGATTAAAATAGTTTTTACTAATTTTTATCTAGATAATCTCAAAATTTTGTCAATGCTAGTGTACTGTAGCTAAAAACTGTACTCTGGCTTTACCAAATACAGAAATCATCGCTGTAATTTAATCTTGTGTATCTTCTTCATATAATCTGGAATTTTTTCTAAGGACATGAAACCTACTTTTCAATTATAGGCAAATTAGGTTTGTATAGATGTACAGTATTAACAGAAATGTATTTTTAAATAATAATACATGCAAGAATGTGGAGGGAAATGTATACACACACTTTGGAACTGAAACTAGTAAAACTACTCTGAAAAGCAGTATGGAGATTGCTCAAAAAAAAAAAAAAAAAAAAGGAGTGGAACCACCATATAATCCAGCTATCCCACACTTTGGTATTTATCCAAAAGAGAGCTAAAATCAGCATGCTATAGCAATGCAGCCACTTTAATGTTTATAGCAGCACAATCACAGTACTCAAATTATGGAATCAGCTTAGCTGTCAGTCAATAGATTAATAGATCCAGAAAATGTGGTATATGTACGCAATGGAGTTTTAGTCATAAAGAAGAACGAAATTATGGCATTTGCTGGTTACTGGTTGAAAATGGAGACCTTTAAACTAAGTGAAATAAACTAGATTCAGAAAATAAATGGTTGAATGTTTTCACTCATGTGGAAACCAGAGAAAACAAAGAGAAAGAAGGTGGGAGAGGTCGGATATTATAAATATATAGGGAAGATCAGTGGAGTAGAAGAAGGAGATGAGAGGGTACAAGGAAGGGTGGAAAAGGAGAGGAAATATGGAATTAATTTAACAAATTCATGTTATATGCACACACAAATGTGTCATAGGAAATTTTACCTTTATGTATATTTAGAAAGTACCAATCAAAAATAAATACATAAATTAGAGAAAAGAAGAACAGTAGAGGAAAAAGAATAAGTGAAGGGATAAGGGTAAGGAAAGAGAAGGAATTCAAATTAAATATAATTCCAAACATGTATGAGTTTGTCAAAATGAACTCAACTACTATGAATAACTATAATGTTCTAACATAAAAAGAGATTATGCAAGTAAAACTTTTAAAGTGGTCATACTTGGCAGTATGCATAAAAGAGGAACATAACAAGGCACAAAAGAAAAATATGTTTATTTTAGGCAGTTCGTATTTCAAGAAGTATAATATGGGCTGGGGTTATGGCGCAGTGGTATCGTGCTCACCTAGCACGCGTGAGGCACTGGGTTTGATCCTCAGCACTACACAAAAATAAAATAGATATTCTGTCCACCTACAACTAAAAACTAAATATTTTTTTAAAAAAAAGAAAAAAATATAATATGGGATCCAGAAGTCAGATGGAGCAGGGTACAAATCTTGAGGTGGCCACTGATGAGCTACCTGACCTTGGGCAACTTCCTTAACATCTCTTAACCTCAGTTTTATCATAGGTAAAATGGGAAATATAACAGTACCTACCTAAAACATTTATGGGGAAGATTTAATGAGAAACTTCCTCCAAAGTGGCTAGGTAGCTTGCAGCAGAGTCACAGGCTTACCAGGAGATGCTATGAAGAGATGTACATTCAATACCTACCATGATTGGTCAGGCAGTGTTTTCCAATCTATGTTTACACTAGAAGTTTTTACACAACTGTTTTCTACTGAATATTCCATACATTTTTTCCTTATAATTTTATTGATATTTTATAATTACCATATATTTTATTAACAGTTTTGTTTTATTAACATAATGGTAAGATTTGTATACTTTATATTTCCATGTATATATTTGTTATTAATAAATTAATACAATGTCAGACTTCTCAAAAACTCAACTTGGGGAAAAATCTTCAAAACAATAACAAGCAAAAGCAACAGGTGTTCTGGGTCTTATTATCATCCAACAGTTGGACAGGTATAACAAATGTCTCTTTGCTACTTTAACTGGCACATTCCCTATGACTAGTACATTCAAGTGTCTCTGTGTATTATTTGTTGACCATGTGGATTTCTAATTCTGTGTAACACACATTTATGTCTTTTATGTCTTACTGGGATACTGGCTCCTCCACATCTTCTTTGTTAAACAATTTGGCAATACCCTATCTTTGTCCTTTGTGCTACATGCAATTTCCTTAAATTTCACTAGCCTATT
The DNA here is from genome assembly GCA_004024805.1 of Geosciurus inauris. Taxonomy (NCBI): domain Eukaryota; kingdom Metazoa; phylum Chordata; class Mammalia; order Rodentia; family Sciuridae; genus Geosciurus; species Geosciurus inauris. The sequence continues at coordinate 56,534 of PVHX01011337.1, read as the reverse complement.
CACTTCATTAAAAGTTTCCTTTGCTGAATAGTTTACTGGCTGTGTGCCCAATACATTAATGTCTTTGTCTGTAAAACAAAGATAATAATAACTACTTCATGTAACTATGAGAATTAAGTGATATCAGAAAAGTGCTTTTTTTAAACTAGTGCTTGATACATTTTAAGTATTATGGAGACTTTCTTAAAAAATGTAATCAAATGTTTTTCTCTTTTCCTATAGGCATTATAAATTTTAAGTCTTGGTCAAATTTTTTTCTTTTTTCTCTGAATTATATGTTACATTTCCTATATATGCTTGCAGAATTTTCACTGGCTTTTTTTCATATTTTAGAAAGCTCTTTGTCCAGAAACCTGGATGGTTGTACCAACACAATGAAGTTACCTCATATTTCCAATGAAATGAAATGCCACAATTATTATGGATGTGATCCCCTTCTTATTGCATTCCAGAGAATCAGGATTCCCTTTCAATCTCCTCTTTGATTCAAAATGCATGTAGGTGTTATTAAGTTTTTTAATTTCTAATAATCGAGGAATTGAGGACAACTTGTATTATTAATAACTTGTAATTTATATCTATTTTCTTGCATACTGATAAGCAAATATATCCTAGAACACTCCTACTTCAAAAATATAAGGTTATCATACATTTTATTAACAGTTCTATAGACACAATGAAAGTATACCTACTCTCTGGTAGTAATAGAAGGTTATGAATATACGTAGTAAATCAATTTTACTCTCTGTGTTATTCAATTCTTTTCTCCTTTCATTCACCTTTATGTTTTGCAATTCTGTCTGAATTTGAAACAAGTATTTTGAAGTCTCTCATTACAACTATTTTTATCAAGCTCTTACATGTCTAATAGGTCTGTCCTGATATTTTCTGCTAAATTGTTTGCAGCTTACAAAATTTGGTTGTTTATATCTTCATATCTTTTATCGCCATCTAATATTTCCTGTTTCCTATTTAGTTCCAGAAGCCTTAAAAACTACCTTGTTTGAATCAGGCACAGTGGCGCAAGCCTGTAATCCCAGCACTTTGGGAGGCTGAGACAGGAGAATCGCAAATTCAAAGCCACTCTTGGCAACGACGAGGCACTAAGCAACTCAGTGAGACCCTGTCTCTACATAAAACACAAAATAGGGCTGGGGATGTGACTCAGTGGTCTAGTATCCCTGAGTTCAATCCCTGGTGCCAAAAAACAAAAACAAGCAAAAAAAAACTATCTTGTTTGGTATTAATCTTCAAATTCCATTTTCTTCCTTTATGAGCATCCCAGGGATTTCTGTAAACTCCTTTATTTGTAATCCATAGCATCTTGCTGTAAGTGTATTTCAATATACATAACTTATATCTATTTTTTTCTTATTCTTTTCTAATCTAATCAATCTTCTATATTTTTCACAGTCTGCATATTTAGCTGCTTGCTGTCTGGGATGCAATGATGGTTTATATTCAGTGAGTGCTGTCTTTAATAATGAATGCTAAAAACTTCTGCATAGAGTAGCTGAAACTTTGCTGGCAAGCTATGGAAAGAAACTTGATGCCTTATGGACACACATCCATTGGGAAGGACCTTTTATGAGTAACATGCTGGGATTACCACTAACCATTCACTTCTCTGCAAACTTAGCCAAAAAACATTGGAGAATAATTTCATTGGGAAAAGTAATTTGTATTTGTACAAATACAGTATTGAACAGAACCATTAAAGTATAATGAATAATACTGCAAGAAGGAAAAAAGTAAGTGTACATTACACAATTGAAATAAATCAGCCTCAAGATCATCATAAATACTTGAAGCAATATTAATCATAGTTTTTCTCATATGCATATATGCATGTGTAGCTAAAAGATTAATGCCTCTTTTAAAATTTCTAGGTTTGAAATCACTGTGTGATTTAAAATCATTTATTAGGTAAATTCCTCATTTCCTTGTCCAGAAATTCAAATTAAGTAGGTCTGGTAATGGTGTCTAGGAATCTGCATTTTAGGAAAGTTGTTGTTCTTAAACCTGTGGTTTTTAAAAATGCAAATTTGATATAACTACAGTTCAATAACTATTACACTGTTTCAATTACTTGATAAGCCAGTTTGTTGTTTTCTTTCTTTTTTCTTTTTTTACTTGTACCAGGGATTAAACCCAGGGATGCTTAACCACTAAGCCACATCCCCAACCCTTTTTTTATTTTTTATTTCAAGAGAGAGTCTTGCTAAATGGCTTACAGTCCCACTAAATTGCTGATGCTGGCTTTGAACTTAGAATCCTCCTGCCTCAGCCTCCTGAGCCACTGGAATTACAAGGGATGCACCACCATGCCCAGCCAGTTTGTTGTTCTTCAATACCAAGTATTTGTTTTCAACTCTGCAGCAGAGATGATAATAGTGCAAAACATCTGGTTCCTGTGACAGTTAAACAAGAAGTAATGTGTTTATTCAGCATAGTATCAAGTACATAGTATATGCTGATAGTGTGAGCTTCTATTTGAATTATTCATTTTCGATTATGGCAATGTTAACACCACACTATTATTACCTACTTATCCTTTGTTCCCCTTTGAACTGTCATTTCCTTGAAGGTAGAGAATACTTCTTTTCTGTATACTTGACTCCAGAACCCACCCAACTGGTTGACAAGCTATACATACTTGGTATTGTTTGAATTAATTAATGAACTAAAGTGTGCACACAGAAAATCTACCATAGTGACCAGGGATACAGAGCAAAATAGAAGGTAAAAGAGTTATAAAAGGACCACAGGATTTAAGATAACAAAGTGAAGCCGGGCGTAGTGGTGCATGCCTGTAATTCCAGCACTTTGGGAGCCTGAGATAGGAGAATCATGAGTTCAAAGCCAGCCTCAGCAAAGGTGAGGTGCTAAGCAACTCGGTGAGACCCTGTCTCTATATGAAACACAAAATAGGGCTGGGGATGTGGCTCAGTGGTTGAGTGCCCCTGAGTTCAATCTTCAGTACCAAAAATAAATAAATAAATAACAAAGTAAGAGGATGGACACTGCAAAGTGATCCACCTTCCTCTCCATTCATAATCCTGTTGACTCCCTGTTTGCCTGTTTTAGGCTGTGGTAGCATCCTTATCTGCTCACACAGGTGGACCCTATGCAACTTTGCATCTTCATCTTTGATCCTCTTCCCACTCTTCTATACCATCCTTTGCTCCCCATCATTGTAATGTGGATTTTATACCTTTCTGCTCAAATAATCATATGGTATTAGATCATATATACAGTTTTTCTTAAATTGAGTGCCTATTAAAAGCACATTAAAGGGAACTTTCTTTAAGAATAACATGTTACTGGAAAAGTGTCTATAATTTTATATCCTATTTTTTCCAAGACTATTATCATGATATTTTCTTAAAACATAAGCACAACTACAGTTTTTATTAAAATGCATAGAAATAATAGTAGCTGCTAAAACAGCACCCACTTTCTTTAGATTTAGGAAAATATTAAAATATTTCACCGATAAGCCCTATTTTAAAACCACACATATGCTAATTTTAAATATTTCCTCCCAATATTCTCAAATATGTAATTCAAACTTCTGAGAAATCTATAGATTTAAACATGCATTTATGGTGTTAATATTATCTGAAAATGTAATGAAAACTTAACAATTTGAATTTTCTTTTAAAAAAATTATTAATAAAATATCAGATAACTTGGATAATAAGCTATCACTTAAAGTATTGTTTTATTTCACTAGATGATGAATTAAAAGAACTGTTTTCACTTTCCAAACAAAGTAAATTATTCTCCAGTATGTATATATTATAGTCTAGGAGAATAAAATTTAGCACATATTAAAAATGCTCTATTGCAAGTCTTATATTCCTTTAATGATGACAGCTGCTTAAGGGAGGTAAAGTCAACTATCTAATCTCTCCCACAAAAATATTTTTCAGCTTCTTTCTGTATGTATGTTTATGTTGTCATGTTTGTCACTTTAATTTACTTTAAATGAGAATACTTGATGTTAATATTTAGTCAGCAGACATTTTATCAATATGTATTTTTAGAGGTTATGATAAAATAAGGCACTAAACATATGCATGTCAGTGGCATTACTGTGATCCAGTGTGGTGACACATTAGCTAAGCTGTGATCCGTATAACAGATGCAAAGCAAGATAAGAAGCTTAGAATTGTGAACTAAATGCTACCTCCAAATCATCTGAAAATTACTTAAATTACGAACAGTTTACAAAATTATATTTGGGCAGAATATATTAATTCAACAATATTTATTGAACATCTTCTACATGCCAGGCCCCATCCCTGATGCTCATAAATTAAAATGAAATCTCAGTGTCTGTTCCCAAAAGAACTCACACTCTAATGATGGAGAATGAGGCAATTATGACAAGGTAGGTAAACAATAATTTAGGACCACAAGATGGAGAGATAAGAGCCTTCACCCACCTAGGGAAACCAAAAAATAATTTCCTAAAGGAAGTAGCATTTGATATTGATATTTGAGATTAAGTACATATGACATCAGTTAAATAGATGTGTGTGTGGCTTAGGAATGTCAAGGGCATTGATGGAAAGGAAATGGCACTCACTAAGGTTGGAAGCATGTACCAGGAAAGAGAATGTTAGGAATGTGAAGGCAATACGATGTGGCTGATCTTCACGCTGTGTACACAACTGCAGTGAGAGGGTAAGCTAAAGGATTAGGGTCAAAATATAGAAGACCTTATTTGTATCCAAAAAGGAGTTTGTCTTTCATTCTGTAAATGATGAGGAGTTGTAAAAGGATTTTATGAAACTAAGAATAGATAACATTTATTAAGCATTGCAGAATGCAGGCATTACACTAAGTTGTATTCATGCTTTCCCCATTTATATCCCAAATAATAGTCCATAAGTAAGTATTAAATCGTATCAGAGGGGCTGGGGTTATGGCACAGTGGTAGCGTGCTCGCCTAGCACGCGGGAGGCACTGGGTTCGATCCTCAGCACCACATAAAAATAAAATAAAAAGCTATTGTGTCCACCTACAACTAAAAAATAAATATAAAAAAAAAAAATCGTATCAGAACACCAGAAACCAGAAAAAAAGATACTAGCCTAAAGCCATAGCCATTTAATAGTAGATCCAGGCCTTAACATTTTTTTTCACTTAGAAAATTATAAGTTCTTTGAATCACTGATCTTTTCTGTCCCCCAGGGAAATCAAATAACACATTAACAACATGCAATTGCCACCATGGCAGCAATATGATAGAGGGATCTGAGGAGTATAAGAAGAGACAAAGTCATTGAGGAAGCTGCTTCAGTAGTATGGATGATAGCTACTATGTGTTTATACTGAAGATGAAAATAGGAAAAAAAAAACTGACTAAAGGAATAGAAGAATAAAAAAGAATCCATCAACAAGGGCTCTGACAAAAGGCCAAAAGCATATGGCGTATTCAAACTAGGTGACTGAGGAAGGCTTAATAAAGGGACTCTAGAAAGATGTGGCTCTAGCTTAGGGACATCACCAAGGGATGGTGTGGTACCCCTGAGCTAGGGTAAAGGGAATCTGCCAATACTAGAACTCCAGAAGGTGACTAAGAAAGGGCTGCCCCAAGAACAGTGCTTAGATGGAGGGTCACAGTGAACCCACAGTGATTTCACAGAGAGAGAAGCAAACGTGGTTCTTCTTGTTTATGCTGCCTGGGACTCCTACAGAAGAGCCTAACTTGAGGCTAGCAAGCAAGAACACAGACTCAGTTCATAAGATCAGTCTCCCTGACATAGAGCAAGATCAGGTAGGCAGAGAACAGAAATAGAGAGGCTAAAGGAAGATATCTAGCTCAAGGTAGAATGCATAGGTGTTAGTGACTGACTGGGAGAAGATATGAAAGAAAAAATCAGGGAAAAACTAAAGGTGAAAAAATGTTCAAGAAATCATTTGCAGCTTGATAGTAAAAGAAGAAATTAAGTTCATATGTTGATGTTTTTATCTCTGTGCCAGGCTTTTTTCATTTGGCATAACATCCTCCAGGTTCATTCATGTTGCCAGAAATGGCACAATCTCCTTTTTTAGAAAAAAAAAAAGCTAAATAATATTCTATTAAAATGTATATATCACTAATTATCCATCCATCCATTGATAGACACTTAAGTTGATTCCTTATTATTGTAAAGAATGCTACAATGAACATGAGCATATACATATCTCTGTGAGATAATTTTATTTACTTTGGGTACACAACATCAGAGGGATTGCTGGATCATATGATAGTTCTGATTTTTAATTTTTCAATCCTTTCTGTCACTACACAAATATCCTAAATGTCAGGCAGCAGCTATCTCCTAAGGCTACGGAAACAAAGAGGAAGAGAAGAATTTACCATGACCTAGAACTCTGAGAACTTCTCTGACAAGATACAGCAACCTTTAGTACGCTCATTCTCAAAAACTAAAAGACACAAAGTCTCATCATAACCATCCATAGGAAATATTAATTTTCATTAATTTCTCATGTTCATTCACTGTACCATCTGATTGTTCTGTAATATAAAACCAAATTAACCATCCAAAACAATTTTTATATTAAGTAAAAGAGGAAATGAGAAGGGACAGTATACTAATATATTCAAATATATATATATAAATTTTTGTATATTAAATAAAAAATGCTAAATCAAACTAACACAAACATTACCTCACACTTTTTTGTAGTAATAGCATATTTTTTTGTACTGGAGATTGAACTCAGGGGTACTTGACCACTGAGCCACATCGCCAGCCCTATTTTGTGTTTTATTTAGAGACAGGGTCTCACTGAGTTGCTTAGGGCCTCGCTGTTGCTGAGGCTGTCTTTGAACTCACAATTCTCCTGTCTCAGCATCCCTAAGTGCTGGGATTACAGGCTTTCGCCACCACACCTGGCTGTAGTAATAGCATTTAAAACATTACTCTCAGCAATTTTCAAATATACAATATATTATTATTAACTGTACTCATCATGATGTATAACAGATTTCTTGAACTCATTTCTTCTAACTGAATTTATTAATATAGATTAATTTTATGTTACATATATTACATATTTATATGAATTTTAAATGATCAATAAAGAAAATATATCTGTTTTCCAAGTCTCTGTTTTTGTAACTGGTTACAATAGTATGGTTTTTAAAAATAAGAAGATAGTTCTTATCTTCCCTTATTACTCATTCCCTTTGACGTCAGTCAGCACTGCAAGTGTCATGGTGTCATTGTTTGGTGAGATGACTCAAGTTGTTCTCACCAAAGTGTCTAAAGAAGTCAGTGGTCCTTACTTTGCTAGGGTTGCATTTGTTTTCAGTAATCTTTACTTTTGAATATAGATATACCACAGAAAATTCCAGAGGACTATTTCTGCACAGATATAATCTTATATGTCTCCATTCTAGAGCAATGACCCCATTTTTCTTCAGTCGTTTAAATTAATCACATCATCAAGTAGAGAACTTGTTCCTTCCTGTTGATTCAATGGGATAGGAAGTCCACAATGGCTGCATTACTATGCATTAAGTTTAATGATGTATTGTATTAGTATAATGGTTCATCAGACTATCTATGAAGTTCTCAAATAAATTAACTGTTAAATCTGTAAGACAAATTTCTATCACTGTCCATTGTGATCCATGATCATGTGATAAAAAGATCTATGTGAATTGTGGGTTATGTAACTAAACTTCTGACGTTTTACTTTTATAATTTCTTTACCTTAACCACTCATTAATGAAATAAGCTATATGTAATGCTATTTGTATTTTTGGAATATAGTTTTCTTCTAAGTATTTTTTTGCAGAATCCTCAGGGGTTAACTTAAATCTTAGCTCTTATGAATCTTATGCACAAGCTCACAGGCCAGTTATTCATTATCTTCAATTATTTATTTATTTATTTATAGTTAAAAAAGCAATAGTTATAATAGTTAAATTTTAAAAAGGGGGTAGAATTCCATATTGTGTGTCACCACCAAAGCAAATATATTAGAACCTTTCCATTGCATACAACATCACTGTTTCTCTGAAGATCAAGGAGCTCGATTTAGCCATGGAATGGATATGAACACTAAACATATCAAAGTTGAGAACAACAAAAGCCTGAGGCATAGGCAGATATGATTTACTGTTGTTCTCAAAGGACCTAGCCTGAAAATGAGGAAGACAGCTCATCAGGCTCAAAGAACAAGCCTTGGTGTGTAGCAGCTGACTGGCTTCCACACACTCACTGGATGCCTCTTATAGCTAACTCTTTCCCATTTAAAAATGCCAGTAAGTCTTAAGATACTATTCCAAATATGATGTCTTTCCCAAAGTCAAGATCTTTCTCTATTGACCAAGGAGGTACAGATAAAAACCTTAATAGTGCTTGGAATCAATGTAGAGTTTATTGGGGGAAAAATGTCCAAGCAAACATGTAGACAAGTCCTCATCATCATTTATAGTTCTTATTTTCAAACATAGAAGTATGCCCAAATGAGATATATCTGTAATAGACATAACATAAAAAGGGATCCTGGATTGGATTGTTTTAATGCTGTTATTTTCCTCTGAAACCATAAGCTCCCAAATAAACTTTTCTTCCTTCAAAATTGTTCTTGTCAGATCTTTTAGTTACAGCAATGAAAAAGCTGAATAAAACAAATGCCTTACATATTTATAGGGACAGGTAACAGAGAATGCCTCAAAGACTATGAATTAGTAGAATTATACTATTTGAGGAATAGGCCTTCTTTGGAAACCTCTGAGATAAACAGCTAGAACTTGCCACTAACTACTTTCACTAACTACTTCCCCTATATCAGATTGCTGAGACAAGTTTTCACCAGGATTCTGAAAGGATGGGAAAGGAACCTCCAGGGCTATCTATATGTGTTTCCTCTCACTATTCTAATTCCTCAACCCTCATTTTCCATGGGTTGAGGAATGGGACAGTGAAAGGAGAACTGCCATTATATTCTCTCTGGGATTTCATTTTTAGTCTTCTCTACCAACTTATTTTGTTGACTATCCTTTGTTGACTCTCAGGAACCTAATTTGGATTTTTCTGAAAAAAATGGCCATCAGTAGTTTCTTTTTAACTACATTCCTGAGGTAAGAATCCCTCTTAAGATGATGTTAGAAGGCGCTAGATTTTCTTGAAATGAGAAAAACATGAAGAGAAATATGTCAAGATCTAACGTTGGTGTTTCGATTCTACAAGATTTTTCGTGAGAATTAAATAAATTACATAAAACATATATCATAACAACTGTTTAGCACAAAGTAGGGCTAGAGTTACTGAGTTATACTTGGGTAGCTATTATTGGAAATTAAGTTTATCATAAAAATATCCCATATACAGAAGCTAAAAATGAAACCAATAGCATGGTTAAGACTCATTTAAACAAAACACTTTAGGCTTCTCTACATCTTTAAATTCATTTACTTGAAGATGATTGTTGATTTGCAATTCATCAATTGCCAAATAAAACTGGTTTGTTAATTTGTCCTCTAATACCTATCATTTATTGTTATTGGAATGTGTGGAAAGAATGAGACCCAGTAGAGAAAAATCTGTAGGCCATTTAAAAACATAAACAAGATGGATAAGCAAAGTAAATCAAACTGAATTTAGTCATTATACACACCTACAATAACAATGGACTTGTTTTTGGAGAATTATACATAGCATATGATCCTTATCCTTGAAAGACACTTAGTAATGGTAATATTGAGCCCCTTTGGACAAAGAAACTAAAGATAGGAGAAAATAAATGACCCTAGTGCAATGACCAAGACTGAACTCTAGATCCACCTCCCTCTCAACTGCCTGACTTTTCCACTCTTCATTTGTTCAGAACTAGAACTTGAGGAAAAGTTCCTTAGGTGTATGTGTAGCACATGCATTTTCTGAGTTTTATTGTGGAATTCTTTATCCAGATAATTCTTCTAATGAAGAAAATAAACTGGGATCACAATAGCATGGGAATATTGAGGGATGGCTTCCTTAACTATTTCTCAGTAATGTGGTTATAACAAGAAAACTAGGTCTCCTCTTAAGTAAGTATTAAGCAGAGGGTTAATATTTAAAAAAAAAAAAAAGGGTACCTGAGTCTTAGGGAAAATTACCCTTAATTATCTTAACATACACCCAACAAGGAATGACAAAGTTTGAGTCAAGTTTTGGCTTCTTTCCACTGAATAATAGAAAACCAATATTCTTTGCTTTTTAAGTATCAATCCAGATATGATAGACAGCCTAAAATTTCCACACTGGATAAATATTACACTCAAAATTTCTTGTAATTTTTACTTTAATAATTAAGTTACAGTGAACCCGTGAGGTGGTTAATAATAAATGTTTGGACTACTCTGTTTATCATCATATCAATCATAATACTTTTGCTTCATGCATTGAATAGAAAGAAAAAAATACTTGAAAACATGATCCATGTACATTGGAATTTTGGAGAAAGAAACCTTGATTTCAGTCTAATTGTCACATATCATACAAGCATTAAACCATCCACATTGTCTCTGTTACAATAAGCTTCTGTCCTAAGTCCTTCTGAACAAGTTTCAAAGGCAGTCCTCTGATCTAGTATAACTAAATAGATTATATAGATAAATAAAATGCATAGTTACATGTATTATACATATTACATACATACATGCACATTTGAGTTATAGAATTCCAAGTCTTAGTTCTATCATTTAATAATCATCTTATTGTTTACTTAAAAAGCACTCATAATATACAAATCATTGGATTGGCTATTGTTTGTTGTTGTTGTTTCTGTTTTATATCAGCAAAATTTGTTTCTTTCAAGGACTTTACCTTTTATAATGCTACTGATTAAATGTGAATCTTAATTCTGTCATTTCCTATGCATACAGATACCCCTTCTCACTGTTTCTTTTTTTAAATTTGTTTTAATTAGTAATACATCACAGTAGAAAGCATTTTGACACACTATACATAAGTGGAGTATGACTTCTCATTCGTTAGGTTGTACATGTTGTAGACTTAAATTGATTATGTAATCATATATGTACATGAGGTAATAATGTCCAATTCATTCTACTATCCTTCCTCACCCTCATACACCATCCTCTCCTTTCACTTCCCTCTGCTAATCTAAAATACCTCTATTTTCCCCTTGTGTCCCACTTATTATGAATTAATAATATCAGAGAAAATACTTGGCCTTTGGTTCTTGGGATTGGCTTATTTTGCCTAGCATGACATTCTCCAGCTCCATTCATTTACCTGTAAATGCCATAATTTCAAAACTACTCTACTACTATGATACTTTGTCTCACTCCAGTCAGAATGGTAATTATCAAGAATACAAGCAACAAAAATTGTTGGCGAGGATGTAGGGGAAAAGGTACACTTATACATTGCTGGTGAGACTGAAAATTGTTTCAACCAATCTGGAAAGCAGTATGGAGATTCCTTAGAAAGCTTGGAATGGAACCATCATTTGACCAAGCTATTCCACTCCTATATATATATATACCCAAAGGACTTAAAATCAGCATATTATAGTGATGCAGCTACATCAATGTTTGCAGCACTCAATTCACAATAGTCAAACTATGGAACAAACCAAGATGCTCTTCAACAGATGAATGGATAAAGAAAATGTGGTATATGCATACAATGGAATATTTCTCATTCCTTATCACTATTTCTAGATGAGTATGTCTAAAATATACATTCCAAACTCCAGTTCTTTCAGTAGTGAAGTAAAGATGAAGCAATACACATGTAATGTTTAACAAGGGTGGATATCTACACTGGAACCACTGAGGAACTTAGGTACAACTTCAATTGTGAGAGTAACTACATAGGTGCTGAATGCTGAGAAAGTACATATAAAATATGCATCAGGGGATGGGCAATGGAAAACGTTAATTCAGTAGAAATGGTAGTCTTCTTCTCTACCAATTTGAAAGAATTATATAATTACTTATATGTACATGATTTATCATCATGATAATCATTTATCTTTAAGAAAAGTTTTCTAAAACTTTAAGACTTAGATAAAACATTTCAGCATAATTACTGGTTTTACATAGAAAGTGAAAATACCGTATTATTCAAACACAACTCTAAGCTATTCTAAGTTATGCCATTCAACTCTAAGTGATGTAACATATGGGAATTCCAGGCACACTGTGGTGGCCATGGCAACATGATATGAGGATGTGGCTATGTTCACACTGGCCAATAGAACAACCTATTTTAGACTGCTTATGAACATTACCACTGCATCTTTGTTCAGATCTTTTACTTCCAAATGGAAGAACATAGAAAATTCATGGGATTTGGGATATTGTTCATGGACTGGCCCTTGTCCTTGGCATTTACCATTGTAATAAAAGTTTTATTGCAGTCTCAACATCAATAGTAGTGTTGGTATCATGCAATAGCTCTCCTCCTCATTCCTCAAATTATGGCCATAAACTAAAACAAACAAAAAGTTTCACAAGTAACAATAGATCAATAATAGCCAATTTTTGAATAAGAAGCTTCCCTCTTCTGGAAGAGGTGCTGCAACGGAGGTGACACTAAAGTGCAATTTCAAATGCTAGTAAGCCTCACCACGAACTCCCTGAAGAAGAATCCCATCTCTCTATCCCAAGTCACATCTGAGTGATCAGATCTCACAGTGGAATTGCAATGGCATGATGAGGTGTAGATAAGAGGTGCTGTGGTTTGAGGATGGGTTGTCCCTCAAATTCATGTTAAAATTTGGTCACCATTGTAGCAATGTTGGGAAGTAAAGTGGTCATTAAGAAAGAATAGTAGCTTTCTTGAGGGACAGAATTAGTTATGTCCTGAGTTTGGCTTCCTCAGCTGTGGCTTCCTCCTTTGCTTTCTCTTCTGACATAACCTGCTTGCCTTTTTGCCCTCCACCATGAGTTGAAGAAACGTAAGTCCCTAATCAGAAACAGAGCAGGTAGATACCAGAACTGTACTTTTAGACTTCACAAGCTCCAGAAACATGAACCAAAATAAATCTTTTTCCTGTATAAATCACCAAGTCTCAGGTGTTCTGTTAGAGTAACAGAAAATGCACTAAAATGTGAGGTTTTGATAATGCTAAGCCTAAAATAAGAGGTTTCCAATATACAATACAAGTTTTCTTGGCATCTATATACATTAAAAGTGGCTCAAAGCTAGGGTTATTAGAAAATCAGTGAGTTAAGTGGGGTGAAAGTTAAGGAATATGATAGAGCAGGCTTCTCCATAAAGTTTGTGTATTGAAAACAGTTCAGAGTAAATTCAGCCTAGACCCATGGAGAGAAGTTGGCTTGAGGGAGAAACTTGGCTGAGGGAGAAAGCCAGATTTAAGGACCTAGTAGGAACTTGGACAATGTCAGAAACTGAAAGGTATGTCAGAAAACCAGGGAAGGGTTTTGATCTGTTCAAAGATAGTTGAGGAACACAAGCTATTAATCTGTAACTAAGCAATTCCTACTTAAAATAATGTTTGTCCACTTAAATATTTATTTTGAGATACATAAAAGTATGCAGAATGTGTGAAGAAGAATTCAAGAGGGAGAGTATTTAAACTGTGATTCTTCTCCATGATGAATAGGTCCATGGAACTGTGGATCCTAGTCATAACTCTGTTACCATCTGCCTGAGCACGTCTTTGGAAGGAATTAAAAAAATATCTGAAAATCCCACAGTGGAGTTACAGTGTCCTATTGAGAAGTAACTATGTAGTTCTGTGATTTGAATATGGTCTGTTCTCTCCAAAACTCATATGGAAGTTTTGTGGCCATTGGGGTAGGGTTGGGAGGTAGAGTATATAAGAGGTGATTAGGGCTACTTTCCATATTTCCAAAATTAGGAGATTTTTTATTTTTCCAAAATTCTGTAAGTCAAAATCAGTCCTATTTTATGAAAGCAAAAGGGTAGTAATTCATTTCTGAAGTTCTGAAAAATACCTCATCAGTTTTCACTTCCATTCCAACCCCTATGACACAATGAAGGATATGCCTATGGTTTTGTGCAATGTAGGTCACACCTGAGGTCTTTTCACACTTGTTAGAATTGCCTAAAGAAAATTACAATTGGTAAGAGATAAAATTACAAAGAATTAAAAAGTAGGAATTGCTTAGTTACAGATTCATAGCTTGTGTTCCTCAACTAGCTTTGAACAGATCAAAACCCTTCCCTGGTTTTCTGACATATCTTTCAGTTTCTGACAGTTATCCCTAGAAGTAGTCTTATAAAAACCAGGAGGCAACTAGTAACATTATAGATCCTAACAAGGATAACAAGGTGAAAATTACCTTCTCATTTTAAAATAATAGGCTAAAATAAAAGGTATATTCTTTCCAAATCTTTGCTAAAGAATCATAGTGTTTCCTGTCTCTATTTTATATGTTCATTGATTTATACCTTCACCTAATAAATATTACTAGTACCTACAATATATCTGGACTATATTAGGTGGTAGAGCAGGGTACAAAGAAAACTAAGATTTCTGGGCCCCTGGAGTTTTTATTCCAGTAGAAGGCTAGATAGGAAGGCATATGGCATATGCCAGAGAATGATGCATTATATATAGAAGAAAATAATGTAAAGAAGTAAGATGAGAAGTGGGTGATGGGGCAGCAGTACCTTCTTGTACATACAGCCATCCAGAGACAGCATCATGGGAGATGAAGGTGACCTGGAAGTCCTTGGTTTTTGAGATGGCTTAAGTAAACACCATAATCATGTTCATTTTGATGACTTCTCTGGTGAAGCTGTGACTGGTGGGGTGAAGTAGAAGGACAGCTTGCCATAAGAAATTATGCAGAATACCTCCTTGTTCTGCCAAAGTTTATGTGGAGGCTAAAAGAGGGATGATCATTTATACATGGTTAGGAAAAAATGAATAATCAAATATTGGATGGATAGAAAAAAATTGAAGTTACATAAATCAATATAACCCATTAAGTCTAAGTTTTCCATTCTGCCAACAGTATATATTCAAATATTTACCTATTTCAAAGGTGGTTCAATTTGTTTGTTTGTTTGTTGTTCCCAGGGATTGAATTTAGGGGCATTTGGCCATTGAGCAACATCCCCAGCCCTATTGCTAAGGCTGTCATTAAACTCACAACCCTCCTGCCTCAGCCCCCTAAGCTGCTGGTATTACAGGAGTGCACAACTCCATTTAAATTTTTATAGGTGTAAGATGATGGGACAAAATGAGTTTTGATATTTAAGGAGAAATTAAGAGGCATTTAGGAACATTACTACTGAGAGGCTATCAGGAGGATTGAAATTTTTTAAAACTTTTATTTTCGATGATATATACAGGTTAAAATTAATGGACATGGTATATAGGTAATAGTTAAACAATTTCTGAGGAATGCAAGTTTCCCAAGCATTCAATATTTTATTAAAAAATAGAGTGAGCTTGAGTATCTGCAAAGATTTTTACCAAGATCTAACAAATTTTAACTCAAGAATATAAATTATACACTTCAAATGGAAAATTAAAATCCATATCTCAAATCCATGCATCCTTTCCATTTTTCAAGGAAATAAAGCATATTAAACAAAGTTTCTGTTTCTCCCCAGTACTACTATTTATAAACACTATGTGAAGTTGGAGCTCATACTAGTTTGCTCTAAGATAAAGAAGGTAATCATGGGATCCAGATTTAATATTCCTGCTGATTTGCAGCTAACATCGAGAGGGGTTTGGAAGAATTTAGAAGGATCAGAGTGACAATATGCAATTTCCTGATTAAAAACAAATAACTAAATTCATTTCAAATCCCCTAATTCACTGTTGACATTATTCACAAAAAGACATATTCTGGAGTAATCCAAGATATAAACCAACCAAATAAATCAAGCAACATATTTACCAAGAAGCTAATGCACAAATGAACAGAAAAACAAATGATCAAACAAAAAATGAACAGAAAAATATACATGTACACACCTACACATCCCCTCCCCAAATGCCCCTTTTTCTGTATTTAGGTATTTTATATCCTGTACACAAGTCTTCCAAATTTTAGTTACTGTATTGGTCCATTATGAAATTTTGATTTTATGATGTTATTTGGTATAAATTAAAAGAAATTAAAAATTTAAAAGTTAAAGGAGCGTACTGATATATGTTTCAAATCCTCCAATATAAAATTGGTTTTATTCTACCTCTCCACTGCACATGTCACAAAATTGTTTTTAAAATGATATATTATGGGGCTGGGGTTATGGCTCAGCGGTTGAGCACTTGCCTCACATACGTGAGGCACTGGGTTCGATCCTCAGCACCACATAAAATAAATAAAGATATTGTGTTCATCTACAACTAAAACAAAATATTTTTTTAAAAAAATGATATATTATAGCTCCATAGAAAGTATGTTAGATTTTCACATGGAGATAGTTCCACTAATATGATTCAGTCAAAAGATATTTCATCTGTTTTAGTCAGAAAAGAAATGACAGATTGCTAAAAGAAGATGAACTTTTGATTAATAGAAATGCACACATGGCTACAAAAAACAATTTTTTGAGAAATCTAAGTAAAACTAACAGCAAAAGTATTAAAAGACCACATAAAAGTCAAATTTTAAGAGGTAGTCTGTAGTCAAAACTCAAAATGTCTATTTCTCTGAATTTTGTGTCAATTATTATCTTACCCTTCTTTCTACCTTAACATATTCCATTAAGTGCCCCTAAACAATACATTCTTTGGATTTGTCTAATTTTTTTTTCTTCTACTTTTTTTTTTTTTTTTTTTGGTACTGGAGATTGAACCCAGGGGCACTTAACCACTGAGCCACATCTCTAGACCTTATTATTTTGTTTATTTCGAGACAAGATCTTGCTAAGTTGCTTAGGGCCTGACCAAATTGCTAAGGCTGGACTTGAACTTGTGATCTTACTGACTCAGCCTCCCAAGTAGCTGGGATTAGAGGCGTGGGCCACCATGCCTAGCTGATGTACATGTACTTCCTTTTCTACTACCTTTAATCGCTGGCAATGACAAATATGCCTTCCAGCAATATAATTATACCATGTCAAGAATAATATTTAAATAGAATAAAAATATGTACATTTTTGATATTACCTTTTCTCACTCAACTTGGTTCTCTAGAAACTCATACAGGCTAATGCGAATAGCAATAGATTTCTTTTTAAATTATTTCATGATATGAATAACCAAAGTTTATTCACACATTGAAAGTTATATATGTTGTTTTCCCATTTGGGCTATTATGAATGAAATTGCTAAAAATATTTTGGCACATGTTTTTGTAGGAACAATATTGGTCACCTCTCTGATATCTATGTCCATGGGTACAATTGCTATATTATATCATTGTTGAGTGGTCAGCTTTTAAGGAAAATGGCAAAATAATTTCCAAAATATTTATGTCATCTTCCATTCCCACCATGGAGGTATGAATAATACCTTTTCTCTACACCTTCACTAGAATTTTGTATTACCACTATTTCTTTAAATTTTATCCATTTGGATAAGGGATCATGATTGCTTATGGTACTATCAATTTGCATTTCCCCAACATTGAGCATTTTTTCAGTTTTTAGTGTACATCTGTATTACTTCTTTAGTGAAATATCTTTGTATCTTTCACCCATTTTCTACTAGAAATTTTAATAATGAATTTTTAACACTTTTCCTGAAATATAACTGTTATGTGAAGAACTACTGCATATTCTAGTGGATACTATTTGTTTGGTTTGAACATATGCATACACCTGTAAAGCCATAAACATAATTAAGGCAATGAACATATCTATCACTTCCAAAAGGTTCCCCCTTTGTCTTTGCTTTTTGTTTAATTCTGTATATGTGTGTATGTTAAGAATACTTAACCTGAAGTCTAACTGCTTAACAGATGTTTAAGTATACCATGTAGTGTTGGCACCATGCTGTGCAGCACATATCTAGAATTTATTCTTCTTTTATAAGTGAAAGTTCATACCCATTGAACAACTAGTCATTCCCTTCCACTTACTTGCTATCACCACCACTCTACTTAGCTTCTAAGAGTTTGTCTTTTAGATATTTCAGACAAGTGGGATCATGCAATATTTGACCTGTTGTGATTGGTTCATTTCACTTAGCATAATATTCATCAGGTTCATTACTACTATCACATATTGCAGGATTTTCTTCTTTTGAAGACTTAATAATATTCCATTGTATGCCACTACCATATTTCTTTCTTCCATTAATCTGTCCATAGACATTTTGATGTTTCCAGACCTTGCTTATTGTGAATACATCTACAGTGAACCTGGGAGCACAGATATCTTTTTGAGATACTTACATCATTTCCTATAGAAATACACCCACAGGAAATGGAATTCCAAATGAGATTACTGGATCACATGGTAGTTCTATTTTTAATCTTTTGAGGAATCATTACACTGTTTTATACAGTGGCCACATCATTATGCATTCTGAGCAACAATATACAAGTATTCCACTTTCTCCCCATCCTCACCAACACTTAAATGGGACTTTTTGTTGATAGCAATAAACAGGTATGAGGAGATATCTCATTATGGCTTTGACTGGCTTTTCCCTGGTGACTACTGATATTATACATCTTTTTAAACACCTGTTGACTACTTGTATGACTTGTTTGGTGAAATGAAAATTACTATCTTTGTAACTCTTGATATATGTTGGATTATGTACTGTTATTTGGCTTTTCTGTGCTTTAGAAAACATCTCCTGGGTTTTATGGTTTTAATTTTACAGTTGTAGTTTTTGTATTTTTAGTTTATATTTCATATTGTGTATCTTTCTATTTTTAATTACTTTAAATATATACTTGAAATTTGTTGAGTGTTTAATCCTTTGTTAATATGTCCATGAATGTTTTGCTTATTTATCTAGGTTTTATTGATGTATTTTGATATGATTTTCTTATTTTATATCTTTTACATATAACAATAGATATTGTGGTTTTTATGATTTTCATTATAAATGACATTTTAACTGTCTTCTAATTATTCATTTTCTTTATAATAATGAAACATATATACAAATCTTACATCAAGGTAGCCTTTTAAAATCAAATCATAGCTCTCATTCTCCTTATCTCTCTTTCTACATATATATGTATATTTGCATATGCACAATGTATACAAATGAATAACATTCATTTTTCTTGTTTCTTTTTTTTAAGGCAGAAAATTGTCCTTTTATTTTTTTCTACTTCTTTTTTAATTTTTTTAATTAAAAAACAGCAGAATGCATTTCAATTCACAGTACACAATTAGAGCAAAAATTTTCATTTCTCTAGTTATACAAAAGATTGAGTCACACGTTTGTGTCTTCATAAATGTACCTAGGGTAATGATGTCCATCTCATTCCACCATTGTTCCTCCACCCATGTCCCCTCCTTTCCCTTCCCTCCACTTTGATCTATCTAAAGTTTCTCCATTTCTCTCATACTCTCCACCCCCAACCCCATTATAGATCAATATCCCCCTAAACAGAGAAAATATCAAGCCTTTGGTTTCTTGGGATTGGCTTCCTTCATGTAGCATCATATTCTCCAGCTGTGTCCACTTATCTGCAAATGCCATGATTTATTCTCATTTAATGCTGAGTAATTTTCCATTGTGTATATATACCACAGTTTCATTATCCATTCATCTTTTGAAGGGTGTGTAGGTGGCTTCCACAGTTTAGCAATTGTGAATTGTGCTGCTATAAACATTGAAGTGGCTGTGTTATTGTAGTAAGCTGTTTTTAAGTCTTTAGTGTATAGACTGAGGAGTGGAATAGCTGGGTCAACTGGTGTTCTATTCAAGTTTTCTGAGGAAACTTCATACTGCTTTCCATAATGGTTGCACAAATTTGCAGACCCACTAGCAATATATGAGTGTGCCTTTTCCCTCACATCCTCGCCAACACTTATTGTTGTCTGTATTCTTGATAACTGCCATTTTTACTGTCATGAGATGAAATCTTAGAGTAGTAGTGATTTGCATATTCTCTAATTACTAGAGATGTTAAACATATTTTCATGTGTTTGTTGATCAATTGTATTTCTTCTTCTGAGAAGTGTCTGATCAGCTCCTTAGCTCATTTATTGATTGTTTTTTTGTTGTTGTTGTTGTTTCGGTGTTAAGTTTTTGAGTTCTTTATATATCCCCTTGGAGATCAGTGCTCTATCTGACATGTGTGTGGCAAAAATTTGCTCCCAAAATGTAGGTTTTCTCTTCACCTCATTGATTGTTTCTTTTACTAAGAAGAGGCTTTTTAGTTTGAATCCATCCCATTTATTGATTCTCTTGATTTTATTCCTTGCTCCTTAGGAGTCTTGTTGAAGAAGTCAGGACCTAATAAGATATGCAAGAGATATAAGCCTACTTTTATTCTATTAAGTGTAGGGTCTCTGGTCTAATTCCTATGTCCTTGAGCTGAGTTTTGTTCATGGTGAGAGATAGGAATTTAGTTTCATTTTGCTGCACATGTATTTTCAGTTTTCCCAAGCACCACTTGTTGAAGAGGCTATCTTTTCTCTAATAAATATTTTTGGCATCATCTTTGTCTAGTATGAGATAACTGTATTTATGTGGGTTTGTCTTTATCTCTGTGTCTTTTATTCTGTACCATTTGTCTACATGTCTAATTTTGTGCCAATATCATGCCATTTTTGTCACTAAAGCTTTGTAGTATAGTTTAAGGTATGGTATTGTGAAGCCTCCTGCTTTACTCCTCTTTATAAGGATTGGTTTGGCTATTCTGGGTCTTTTACTTTACTTTTTAAAAAATTTATTTATTCTACTTAGATATACATGACAACAGAATGCATTTTGATTCATTGTACACAGATGGAACACAACAACTTTTCATTTCTCTGATTGTAAGTGATGTAGAATCTCACCATATATGCAATCATACATGAAGTTAGGGCAAAGATGTCCATCTCATTCCACCATTTTCCTGCCCCCATGCACCCTTCTACCTCCCTCCCCTTTGACCAAAGTTCCTCCATTATTCCCATGCCCCTTACCCCATTATAGATCAGCAACGACTTATCAGAGAACATTCAGCCTTTTATTTTTTAGGATTGGCTTACTTTGCTTAGCATGATATTCTCCAACTCCATCCATTTACCTGCAAATGCCATAATTTTAATTCTCTTTTATTGCTGAGTAATATTTCATTGTGTATATATACCACAGTTTCTTTATCCATTCATCTATCAAAGGGCATCTAAGTTGGTTCCACAATTTAGCTATTGTGAATTGGTTGTACTAATTTGCAGTCCCACCAGCAATGTGTGAGTGTGCCTTTCCCCCCACATCCTCGCCAACATTTATAGTTGTTTGTGTTCTTGATAATTGCCATTCTGGCATGAGATGAAATCTTAGAGTAGTTTTGATTTGCATTTCTCTAACTACTAGAGGTGTTGAACATTTTTTCATATGAGTGTTGATCGATTGTATGTCTTCTTTTTGTTTTGGTACCAAGGATTGAACTCAAGTGTACTCTACCACTGAGCCACATCCCCAGCCCTATTTTGTGTTTTTTTTTTTTTTTTTTTTTTAATGTAGAAGCAGGGTGTCACTGAGTTTTTCAGTGCCTCACCATAGCTGAGGCTGACTTTGAACTCGCGATTCTCCTGTCTCAGCCTGCCAAAGTGCTGGGATTACAGGTGTGCACCACCACACCTAGCTGATGCAGATGCTCCTTAGCCCATTTATTCATTTATTGATTGGATTGTTTGGTTTTTTGTTGTTAAGTTTTTTTAATTCTTCATATATCCTGGACATTAGTTCTCTATCTGATGTGTGTGTGGCAAAAATTTGCTCCCAGAATGTAGGCTTGCTCTTCACTTCATTAATTGTTTCTTTTGCTGAGAAGAAGCTTTTTAGTTTGAATCTATCCAATTTATTGATTCTTGATTTTAATTCTTGCTCTATAGGAGTCTTGTTAAGAAAGTAAAGTCCTAAGCCAACATGATGAAGATTTGGGCCTACTCTTTCTTCTATTAGGCATAAGATCTCTGGTCTAATTCCTATTTCCTTGATCTACTTTGAGTTTAATTTTGTGCATGGTAAAGATGGGGGTTTAGCTTCATTTTGCTGCATATGGATTTCCAGTTTTCCCAGCTCCAGTTGTTGAAGAGGCTATCTTTTCTCCAGTGTACATGTTTGGCTTCTTTATCTAGTATAAGGTAACTGTATTTAAGTGGGTTTTTCTCTGTGTTTTCTATTGTGTACCATTGGTCTACATGTTTATTTTGGTGCCAGTACCATGCTGTTTTTGTTACTATAGCTTTGTAGTATAGTTTAAGGTCTGGTATTGTGATGCTTCCTTCTTCGCTCTTCTTGCTAAGGATTACTTTGGCTATTCTGAGTCATTTATTCTTCCAAATAAATTTGATGATTGCCTTTTTTATTGCCATAAGGAATGATGTTGGGATTTTAATTGGAATTGTATTAAATCTATATATCACTTTGGATAGTATGGCCATTTTGGCAATATGGATTCTGCCTATCCAAGAGCATGGAAGATTTTTCCATCTTCTAAGGTCTTCATCAATTTCTTTTTTATGTCTTATAGTTTTCATTATAGAGGTCTTTCACCTCTATTGTTAGACTAAGTCCTAAGTATTTTATTTTTTTGAGGCTATCATGAATGGAGTAGTTTTACTAATTTCTTCTTCAGAGGATTCATCATTGATGTATATAAATACATTTGATTTATGGGTGTTGATTTTATATCCTGCTATTTTGCTGAAATCATTTATTAATTCTAAGAGTTTTCTAGTAGAATATTTTGGATCCTCTAAGTATAGAATCATGTCATCCGCAAATAATGATAGTTTGAGTTCTTCTTTTCCTATTCATATCCTTTTAATTTCTTTCATCTATCTAATTGCTCTGGCTAGAGTTTCAAGAACCATGTTGAATAGCAGTGGTGAAAGAGGGCATTTCTCTCTTGTTCTCATTTTTAGAGGGAATGCTTCTACTTTTTCTCCATTTAGGATGATGTCGGCCTTGGGTTTTTAATAGATAGCTTTTACAATGTTAAGATATATTTCTACTATCCTTAGTTTTTCTAGTGTTTTGTAAATGAACGGGTACTGTATTTTATAAAATGCTTTGTATCAATTGATAAAATCATATGATTCTTATCTTTAAGTCTACTGTTGTGATGGATTATGTTTATTGATTTCCGTATGTTAAACCAACCTTGCATCCCTAGAATGAACCCCACTTAAACACAGTGCACAATTTTTACTATGTTTTTGTATGCAATTTGCCAAAATTTTATTGAAAATTTTGCACGTATGCTCATTAGTAATATTGGTCTGAAATTTTCTTTCTTTGATGTGTCTCTTCCTGTTTTTGGTATTAGGGTGATAGTAGCCTCATAGAATGAGTTTTGAAAGTTTCCCTCCTTTTTTGTTTCATGGAATAATTTGAGAAGCATTGATATTGGTTCTTTTTTGTAGGTCTTATAGAACTCAGCTGAGAACCTGCCTAGTCCCAGGCTTTTCTTGGTTGGTAGACTTTTTATGGAATCTTCTGTTTCCTTGCTTGAAATTGATCTGTTTAAGTCATGTATGTCCTCCTGGTTCAGTCTGTGTTCCAAGTGATCTAATCTGTTGGTGATGCTTTCTACTGAGTTTTTTATTTGGTTGATTGTTTCTCTCATTTCAAAGATTTCTGTTTGTTTCTTTGTTTTCCAGAATCTCTCTCTTTATTGAAGTAATCTTTTGCTTCCTTTATTTGGCTATGTAGCTCTTTATCAAAATGGTCTTTTGCTCCCTATGTTTGCTCTCTTATATTATCCTTTAATTCACAGAACATTTTAATTATGTACAGCCTGAAATTCTCTGACATTTCTTCTGCTGTGTTGGACATGGATTCTAATAATGTTGTATCTTGGTTTGTTTGAGGCACTTTCTTCCCTTATTTTTTTCATGTTGTTCATGTGTCTTCCCTTCTAGCACTGTGGATCCAAGTTGTTACAGTTTTTATCCTATAGGCTTATAGTTTCCCTGCAGAGTTCTAATACCTCTCCTTTAAGAGGGAGATCAATATTAAAAGATTCCAATACAAAAAATATACAGCCTTAAGCCAAATAGCTCATAATAAGATATTTATGGTTTTGTCACAATATACATAAATGGTAAGTTAAATTATTATTTATAATATAAACAGTAGGTTTACAAAAGAGTCTATAGTTTCTGATGGTAGACAATGAAAAAACTGTGGGTGGGGTGAAGGATGAGATGTGAAGGAGTTAGGAAGTGAGGATATAGAGTTATTAGATCTTAGAAAGTTTGAAAGAGGAATCAAAAGAAGTTGACTAGTAGCAGGAGAAAAGAAAGATTTTGGGGAGACACGTAATTTGGAAAAAAAATAGAATACAAAGAACAAACATAAAAATTAGAAAAAAAATTTAAAAATGTAAAAATAGAAAATAAAAGAATATACAACACAAGTGTAATATGCTATTCAGACATCCCCGTCCTCTGCATACCCTAATGCATCCCATCCCATACCCTAATGCATGAAAAATACTTGGTTTCACAAATGTTGGGGATGTGAGGGTGGGAAGAGAAAGAGAAAGAAGAAAGAAAAAAGATAATAGAAAAAAATCTCAAGGTAAATTAAAAGATTGTTTATGTTGGAATTCAGTATTTTTTCTGCTTCCCTTTTCATCCAGTGGATGGGGTTGTCTGTTGCTTTCTGGTAACTCTACCCTCAGGATGGTAGGGTAGGAGGGCTGATTTTGTAGGTAGAACTCCTGGAGGTAGGGTATAGCACTAGCCAGTCCCTGTTGGAAGACTGCACTCCAAGGATCTCCTTTGAAGTCCACTTGTGTGATGTGAGTGCCTGGTCTTATCTCCTTATATCACCTATAGACCTCAGAACTCCTGGTCTCTGATTCAGTCTCCAAATTGTATTTCACTCACTCCTTCCCTTTCTACTTCCCAAGGAGGAACCTTTCTCTCTCTCTACAGGTCTTGTGGGCTGCACTCCAGGGCCTGCACATCCATCATGGAGAGTTGTTTTGTGTTAGGCAGATCAGGATCAGGCTTTGCAAACTATTAACCAACCACATAGCTGTAAGTGCTGTGCTGGGTTAGTGGCTGCAGGGGAGAGAGGGGAATTGGGAGTCAATAGTACCTTGATAATGCTTCTAGGCCCCAGCCAGTGTTTCAAGCTGGGAGTTGCCTCAACTAAAGATGGCAATGGCAGTAGCAAGGATAATCCAAGATGGTGACAAAGGTACCCCAAGATGGAGAAAATTGCTTTCAGACATGAGGTGTCGGGGCAGGCTGAGCGGTGGCATTGTGTGAGGTGTTTGGAGATGCAGCTCTGTGACATGCAGTGTTGTGGCAGGTGGCTGTCTCCAGACCCTGTCTGGTGACCACAGGTATAAGCTACCATGGAAAGGGGATTAGGGCAGCAGTTGCAATCTCCCAAGATGGAGGGGATTGCATGGGTGGGCCTCCAGGGGTCCTACATGTTGTATGGGTGCTGATGCCAGGGGTCCTGCATGGGAGCAGCTGTCAGCGGTCCACTAATAACTTGTAGAGAAACAGTATTCCTATTGCTTGAATCCCAGGTCACAAAGTGACAATGAGTGCAGCCTTCCTCTAGGCCACCATCCTCAATGCCCCATTCATTTATCTTAATACAGGTAATTAAATATTTACATTCAACTGTAAGTATATATTGCACTTCATCCTATACATTTGGATATGTTGTTTTCATATTGTGCTTGTTGGAGGGCAATTCTGAGTCTTAATACCAAACCCTTAGACCTTCCTCTTCTATTTGTATTCTGTCTTCCAATTCCCACCGTGGTATATGTTGAATAAAGATAGTAATTGAGGGCATTTTAACCTTATTACTGGTATTAAATAAAATACTTTTAACATTTTACCTTTGATTATATAATTTATTATAAATTATTTTAGATATTTTTGGTTATTTTATATACCTTTCTCTATTCTTAGTTTGTTTAATGAATTAGTTTAAATTTTATGAAAACATTCTCCTGTCTATGCTGAAATGATTTTATATTTTCTCCGTCATTATATTAGTACATTTAATTGCATTAATGTTTTTCCTAATGTGAAATCAATTTTTAATACCTAAAAGAATCTAAATTTGACAGATATGTATTACTACTCTATTTACTGTTATATTTAGTTTATTGATACAATACTTTGTTTACTTTAAATTATGATGCTACACAGATTGATCTGTAATTTTCCACTGTTTTACTCTTCTGTTCCAGTTTTGATATCAAGATTAAAATTACCTTATAAAATGACTTACAGAAAATTGCCCCTTTTCCATTATATGAATAATTCTATGTGACTTTGGAATTGTGTTTTCCTTGTTTCTTGGTAGAATTCTCTCTGATTAATAATTTCTTGGTGAAAAACAATTTTAGGGAAGATGAATATTCACATTCTATTTTTATTTAATGAATAATTTAATGGTTTAGAAATGAAGTATCCCCCCAAAGCTCATGTATGAGACAATGAAAGAAAAATTTATAGGTGAAATAATTGGTATATGAGAGTCTTAACCTTATCAGTACATTAATCTCTTGATAGGGATTAAGTGGGTGGTAACTATAGGCAGGGCAGGAGGTAGCTGGAGGAGTTGGGTCTCTGCTGTCTGACCCCACATTTCTAGCTGCTTTCCTTTGTCACACACTTCCACCATGGTGTTCTGCCTCACCTTGGGCCCAGAACATCAGTCAGCCACATATAGGCTGAGACTTTGAAACCGTGAGCTCTGAAATAAATTTTATTTCCTCTGATTGTTGTTTTGGTCACAGCAGTGAAAAAGCTGACTAAAACAAGTAAGTTTTACCTTTATAAAAATCTAATCCATTCTACCTGTTTTCATATGTACTACATAAAGTTGTTCACAAATTCACATATTATTTGTAATGTCTAAATTATCTGTATATAGGTCCTCTCTTTCAATACATTATTATTTATACTTGATATTTCACATTTATACTTGTAATTTATATACTAGATTTCCATGCTCAAATTTAACAGTTTTGTCAATTTTATGTTTTCTTCCTAGGATCCAACATAGGGCTATTTTTAGATTCTCTATGGTATTCTTTATGAAAAAAATATTTCTCATTTTATTATTTCCCTCTTTTTATTGTTTCCTCCACTTATATCAAGTTTATTATGTTATACTTTTCCAGATTTCTTAAGTTGAAAGCTAAGCTAATCGTTTTCTGGTGTAATAGAAGTAAACATTTAAATTTCTCTTAAAAACTTATATTTCTTTATCCCATATATGTCAATATGTGTTCTATTATCTTTTAAGGTATTTTCTAATTTCTGATTTATTTTGTAATGATGATTTATATAAAACTGCTTTTTTGCTGGGTATGATGGCAAGTGCCTGTGATCCCAGTAGCTTGGGAAGCTGAGGCAGGAGGATGATGACAAGTTCAAAGCCAGCCGCCAGCCTCACCAACTCAGCAAGGTCCTAAGTGACTTAAAGAGATTCTGTCTCAAAAATTAAAAAGAGCTGAAAATGTGGTTAAGCACTACTGGGATTAATACCTAATATCAATTAAAAATGTGCTTTTAGAAGTGTCCAGAAATATGAGATATTATGTTTTGTCCCCCCCCAAAACTCATGTGTCATAAAATACTAGAAAATTTAGAGGTGAAATGATTGGGTTATGAGAGTCTTTACCTAATCAGTGGATTAATCCCCTGATAAGGATTATCTGGGTGGTAACTATAGGCAGGTATGGTGTGGCTGGAGGAGGTGGGTCATTGGGAATATGCCTTGTTGTATATATTTTGTTCTTGGTGATACAGAGCTCTCTCTGCTTTCTAATTGTCAAGTCCTGAGCTATTTTCCTCTGCCACATCCTTCTGCCTTTATGTTCTGACTTATATTGGGTCCAGAGCGATGGAGTAGACCTGGCCATCGAATGAACTGGGACCTCTGAAACAGGGAGCCCCAAGTAAACTTTTCCTTCTCTAAAATTGTTCTTGTCAGGTCTTTTGGTCACATCAGAGAAAATTGCTGACTAAAACATAGGAGATTTTATGTTAGCTTTCTATTACTGACTTCTAAATTGGCTGTGATTAGTCAAATAAGACAAGTAAGTCAGCAAGACTGAACATTTTCAATCTTGAAACTATAGTCACCAACTATGCTCTGTGTACATTTTTGTAAATGTTCTATGTAAACTTACAATGTCCATGATCCAGTTGTTGGATACTTTAATATATGTCCCTTCATTCAAGTATATTAATCTTGTTTCTGAAGTCTCATATTTTAGATTCACTGATTAAGTCTAAAATCTTTGGCTTGTGCTTCCTTTCACTTAGCTGAAATTGTTAAATTTATTACTATGATGGTGGATTTGTAAATTTTTCTTCATGGCATTTGAAAATCTTGCTTCATATATTTTTACTGTATGTTATTGTTTTAGCCTAAGTTCAAGATTCAATTAACCTATTATGAATAAGCAATGATCCTCTCACTGCCTTAAAGTCCATTTTACCTGAAACTAATTTTATGATATTAGTGAAATTTGTGATTTTATCTATTAGGTGTCTTTCATGGATATTTTAAAAATTCATACTAATTGTTTTTTTTTAATCTGGAGTATTTACTTCATTTATATCAACCCTAATTAATAATTTCACTTTCATAATCTTATTTTGTGTTTGTAATGTATCCTGTTTTATGTAGTGTCCTTTCAGCTTTCATTTATTCCATTTTTATCTTAATTAACATTTCCTTAAACTTCTCATTCCATTTTCTTCTAATTTTGAAGTACACACTTGTATTTATTGTTTCCCCCCCAAAATTCAAATGTATATTTATGTATCTGTATTTAGTTAATACATTGATACTTACCAAAAAATAATTCCAGGACCTGTGGAAACATTGATTGAATCTTCTCTCTAAATACTTTTCTTTCTATGTCTAATCACTTTTTAATCTATCATTAAATCTGAATTCACTTTTTACATCTTTAATTGCTTAAAATAATGCTTATTTTCTGTAGAAATTGGATTGGACCCATTGGTATTTTCATATTGTATTTTTATTATTTTATCCTTATTATTTATTCTTATGATTTTTTGTATTTTGAATTTAATTTGCTCTCTAGTACAATTTCTGTGAGAGTGATTCCGAAGCTTTTTGGTACTATTGAACCTAGTCATGACAGTTTTTCTCTGACATATTCAGTGTTCTTTAATAGTGACTTTATGTTCCTTAAATTTTATTTGTGGGATATTCTTTTATACAGGACTAGGCTTGTGTTAATTTGCCTCTTTTTCTGGTTCCTAGAAGGAAAACTGATACAGCATTTCTTTATAATTCTGCCTTCAGGCTTCCAGGCAGCACAGCTCATAGGAGTCTCTTCAAAAGAACACAAGGGTGGTCTAGTTAAGAATTTTAAAGGGACACTTTCTTTTGGTTCCTTTATCTAGGCTCATTGACAAATTTGACAGGTAGTTCATTAGCTATATCTACAGGGTGTGTTTCCTATGTTTACAGTTGTAAGTCATATAGATTCATGTTTATAGTCATATAATAGTTTGTAACTTGTTCCTAGAAATATTATATTAATTCAAACATGCATACATTTAATGCACATCTACATTTATTTGTACAATTTTTAGCCAAATTGTTGTCTATTAGAGACCACATTTTCAATAATGTCTCTTTATTTTAAAGTGATTGTTTGATTTTATTTGTGTTGTGATTTAAATTGTATTTCATTTTTCATTAGTTATTTGAACTAATCTTAATGGGTTAAAATTTCAAAGTTAGAAATAATTTTTAGCTCACCTCTCAAGATTTAACCCAGATTATATACATATGGAATGAAATGCAGTTCCTTGAAATACTCATCATTTTAATTTTATAGCATATATATGCTAAGATAGTATGTACTTGAAATGTTCCACTTGGCCTTCATTTGTAAGTAATCAAAATGACTATTAAGTGAAGTTTTTTAAATGTCAGCCTTATATTCACATTTCACTTTACCCTCTTCCCCTAGTCTGGAATACTGTTAATTCCATCCTGCTTCAGTTACATTTGGCAAAAATCTACCACTTCCACTAGGCCCAAATGATGCATGGACTTTGAAAAGTGCTCACTGTTCACCCCCACAATCACATCACAGTGCCAAAAAGCTTTTATTCCATATATTTTGCACATTAATGAAAGTAATAACTCATCCTCAATTCAGTGTGAATCCATAAATAAAAGTCTGACTTGAGAAACTGTGAATCTTCTTGTTTTATCATCAAAAAAACTTGGAATAAACTATCACTTCAACATGGTAATGTTCAAATTTTAAATTCAATACATAATGCAAATATAATCTTTACTTTAGAGAAATAAAAAATGAATAATAACACAAAAAGGACCTAATGAAGTTGTAGCTATGAAACTTTAAGAATCTCAAGGCATGACTTTAGGGAGAAAATATATTTGTGTGTATATGTGTGTGTGTATTTGAAAGAAAAGGTATAACAAAAATAACAAAGAACTGAGATGAAATTTGCATACAGTTCTTTTTGCCTATTACGTAAGCATGGACTACTTTGATAGTGATTAAATAGCACTTTAATAACAAATTAGAAATGCATAAAATTAGCAGGTTTAATAAAATTATACTAGAGATAGTAACAGAAAGAAGCAAAATCTAGTAAGCCACCCATTAAAGGACTCCAAAATCAAGAGAGATGTGTTTGGAAAATGAATTAGGCACCATACAAACAAATACCTAAAGGAGAAGTATAAACTGGGTGCAATTTAATTGATTATACAGACCTCACTGTGACAAACATAGTGATAGCTTTCCATTAAAATTTATAAAAGAACTACAGAGGTTACAAACAGTTCATGGCTATAATATTCCTTCATTACCGAATTTCTTCACCACCTTCTACTTCTTTTATATTTTAAACCATATTCATTTAGCATTCAGCCAAAAGAAACAGCAGGCTCTCTTGAACCTGCCACCAATGATTTATTAAGCTCATTTTCTATTCATTTGTTTATAGATCAAACACAGAAAGAAAGGCTCAACAATATTGAATATATATAATAAAAAGCACAAACGCCAAGTATTTAAACTTTGCATTGTGCTAGGTTAGATATTTTGGAGGAAAGACAATAATTATACATAAGCAATTGCTTTGATGTAGCCTCTCAAATCAATACAGCTACTTAGTACAAGGTAGGCATTTATGTATGTTTAGCATTGGCACTCTTTCCAGAGTGTGTCATTTTAGGTAAATGTGCTTTATTGCAGACATTGGAAAACAGATAAATGAAGTTCTTATTGACAGCCTCTTTCTCAACTTGCTAGCCTTTATAAATGGGATGCCATTAATCTCTCATTCACCATACCAGTAGTCTTCAAATTGGTTGAATGTGCATTCCATTAGAAAAAGTTTTGTTTTGGCTACTCTGCTTTATTTAAATAATAAAATGTGTCTCACATATATTATGGACTACACAAGAATTTCCAGAAGTAGATATTTTAAATGAATGTGATAAACTCTTAGAAAAAAGGTCTTTTATTTTCTTCCTTTTCTCTGTGGGTCATCTTATTCATTTCCTGATTGATCCATGCATCATTTTTGAGACCATTACTCTAGAAAAATCTGTTTTTGTGAGATACAGCAAATAATTGAATAGAGTAAGTCCCTGCAGAATGCAGCAAACTAAAATAAGTGTTTTTCTGGTAGGTTCCTACAGAATCAAAAGGTTTTCATTTTCATGTTTAATGAATATTATGAATTTATGATATTTCCAATTTAAACAATTTTTGTTTTGGTACTAGAGATTGAACTCAGGGGCACTCGACCACTGAGCCACATCCCCAGCCCTACTTTTTGTATTATGTAGAGACAGGATCTCACTGAGTTGCTTAGCACCTCGCCATTGCGAGGCTGGCTTTGAACTCATGATTCTCCTGTCTCAGCCTCCCCAAGTGCTGGGATTACAGGCTTGCACCACCACACCTGGCTCAAATTTACACAATTATTATTGCCTGATTATAAAAGCAAATGCCTCACCAATAGCTGGCATTACAGAGTAAAAAGATTTATGTTGGGTCCAGATTAGTTACAGGATATTCTACACTGCTTATTTTTATTATGTTACTATATTTTTAAAATAAAAGGGTTAACTTATCCATCCTGAAAATAAGGACAAAATATGCTATCAAGCTGGACTCCCTGGTTCTGGTACATTCAACATGTATCAGTAACAGAGTATAGAAATCACATGATCTTACTTATATGTAAAATATAGAAGTGTTGAATACATACAAATAGAAGAGTGGTTACCAGAGACAGAGGGTAAGTGGGAAATATCGCCTGGCAAGATGACTTAGTTAATAATAGTGTATGTTTCAAAATTGTTAAGAAAATGAATTTCAAGTATCTCATCACAAACAATGATGGGTGAGATGGTGGATATGTTAATTATATTTATTTAATCATTCCACATTGTTTGTATAATAATCAAAATACTATACTTTATCCCATAAATACATCCATTAACAATATTAATAAAAAAATTTAAATGTTCTTGTATGGGAAAAGAGCATATTTTGCTATTTAGGCAGTTTTACTGTGGTTTCAGTTTGTTTTGTTTAGCAAAAGTATTAAACAAGAATAAGATCCAGATGTATATATTTCCATTTAGTAATGGTAACAAAAAGTGACACTGAAAGGTAAATTTCTGTGGAATGATGCCTGATTAGAAGTTTAAATATATAAGTCCTCAATAGGTCAAAAAATATAAAAATAGAACTACTATATGACCTAAAAATCTTACTACTAGGTATATACACAAAGAAAATGAAATGGGCATGTTGAAGAGACTATGAATATCCATGTTAACTGAAGTACTATCATAAAAGATAAGCAATGTAAACAAAAATTGATCAATTGATGAATGAATAAAGAAAATGTGATACATATACAATGGAATACTATTCAACCATAAAAAGAATGAAATCCTATCATTTTGGACAACATTAATGGAACTAGAGTTCATTCTGTTAAGTGAAATAAAGCTGGTACAGAAGGACAAGGAATGTATGACCTCACTTATATATGGGATGAAAAAGTCAATTTCACAGAAGTTGAGAGTGGAATTGTTATTACCAGAGTTGAAAGAGTAGGAGGTGAAATGGATGGTAAGAGATTGATCAATGAGTACTAACTTATAGCTAGATAGGAGCAAGAAGTTCTGGTGTATGGTAAGAAACTGGTAGATTACAATATACTGAACATTGCAAAAAGCTAAAATAAAGGACTTTGATAGTCTTTACTGTAAAAAAATTATAAATGATTGAGGAGATACATAATTCTAACCTGATTTAAACCTTATACAATGTGTGTATATATCAAAATATCAGAAGATACTTCCCTAATGTGAATTTTTTTATTTTTGTATGTCAGGTAAAAATTTAAAATCAAAATCATCAACATCTATATTTTAAATTAAACGGCTTTTATAAGGTAGCTGTATTTGCAGTAAAATCTTCTGCAGCTTTGTTTCCTTACAAGTGGTAGAATGATAATAATCATGGATGCCATTTAGAATTTGCCTCATTTTAGACTCACTGTCCTGTGTCAGGGTTTCATGTTAATAGTCCTCCTTTTTCATGATGAAAATAGATCAATGATTCTGTACAGGTCATCTGTCTTCTTAGTGACAACAGAATCTATCTGGTGAATGTCTGATAGGCTCAACCAAGATCTATATGATCACTATAAACCTAAATATACAGTTTAATTAGGCAAAGTAAATGATGAAAGTGAAATACTTAAAACTACATTTTGATTTTTTATAATGCAAAGTTAACTTAAAAAGGGAGAATATATCTTATTTTATGAAAATACACATGGTGTTCACACAAACTGAATTATCATGACCACTGAATGTTCCTTTCATGCAAGAGAATATTTAGGCACCTATGTAGGAAAATGATGTACTACATTGGGCACAAACAGATGTGAGTTCATTTTAAACTTCTATGAGTAATTCAAAAGTCAAAGACATAATTTTATAATGCAAATATATCTGTTATATTTTTTTAAAAATGCCTAGAATCTTAGACTTTAAAAATCATGGGACATACCAATTTAATACAATCTTCTTTTGTCTTTATAAATGAGGAAATGGAAAGAAGATTAATGAAATATCTTAGTCATGAAATGAGGTAGTGCAGAATCAAGACCAAACTAAACATCCTATTTGTTAATCAAAAATATTCTTTCCATTGTCCTACCTAAAGAAATTTTTAGATTATTAAATAATTTTATTTTATAATTTCAGAGTAAATCATTTCATTAAATAATGAACAATCAGGCTGCCATGCCACCCCCTGCCCCTGCATCTCTGAATGCAGCTACCTGCAGCCACCACTGTGGCACTCACCACCACTGCCACATCTCTACAAAATTACAACATACCTACACCAAGGCACATTATTATAAAAATGCCTAGCTCACATAAGGATAGAATTTTAAAAGCTGAAAGAGAAAAGTATCAGATTACATATAGGGGGGAAGCAATTCGGATATCAGCTGATTTCTCAACCCAGACCCTCATACCAAGCTCAAAAAAAAAAAAAATGGAAGCAACCAAAAATGTTATATCCAGCAAAATTAAGCTTCAGATTTGAAGATGAAATAAAAACCTTCCATGATAAACAAAAGTTAAAAGAATTCACAACTAGAAAGCCTGCACTAGAGAACATTCTCAGCAAAATATTCCATGAGGAGGAAATGAAAAAAATAAAAGGTGGGAAAATAGCAAAGGGAGGAACTACACAAAGGAATAGTCAATCAAGGTAGAAACTAACCCAAATTAAAAACCAGAAATAAACCAAAATGACCGGGGATACAAATCATATCTCAATGATAACCCTGAACATGAATGGTCTAAACTCATTAATCAAAAGACATAGACTGGCAGATTGCATTAAAAAACAAGACCAAACAATATTCTGCTTTCAGGAGACTCAACTCATAGGTAAAGACATCCAGAGACTGAAGGTGAAATGATGGGAAAAAACATCACTCGCATGGATCACATCAACAAGCAGGGATTTCCATCCTCATATCAGATAAATTGTACTTCAAGCTAACATTAGTCAGAAGGGACAAAGAAGGACATTTCATACTGCTTAAAGAAAATATATATCAACAAGATATAACAATTGTAAATATTTTTGCCCCAATCAATGGAGCATCTATGTACATCAAACAAACCCTTCTCAATTTCAAGAAGCAAATAAACCACAACACAATAATACTGGGTTACTTTAACACACCTCTCTCACTATTGAATAGATCTTCCAGACAAAAACTAAACGATGGAACTATAGAACTAAATAATAAAATCAATAATTTGAACTTAAAGGACATATATGGACTATTTTATTCATCAATGAGTGAATACATTTTCTTCTCAGCAGCACATGGATCCTGCTCTAAAATAAACCATATTTCATGCCACAAAGCAACTATTAACAAATATTAAAAAATAGAGATACTACCCTGCATTCTATCAGATCATAATGAATGAAATTAGAAATCAATGATAAAATAAAAAAATAGAAGCTACCCCAACACTTGGAGACTAAATAATAAGCTGTTGAATGATGAATGGATAGCATAAAAAATCAAGGATAAAATAAAGAAAAATAACTTAGAGGTAAATGAGAAGAGTGATACAACATATCAAACTCTCTGGAACACTATGAAGGCAATTATAAAAGGAAAGTTTATTACATTGATCTGATTCATTAAAATAATAGAAAGTCAACCTGCTATTAAATCTCAAAGCCCTAGAAGAAGAACAAATCAACACCAAAAGCAGTAGACGAGAGAAAATAATTAAAATCAGAGCTGAAATCAATAAAATTGAAACAAAAAAATAATTCAACAAAAAATTGACAAAATTAAAAGTTAGTTCTTTAAAAAAATAAATAAAATCACTAAACATTTAGGCATGCTAATGAAAGAGAAAGAGAGAGAAACTCAAATTACCAAAATTTGTGATGAAAAGGAAATATCGCAAGGGACACTACTGAAATACAGAAGATAATTGGAAATTATTTTGAAAAGTTATGATCCAAAAAAAATAGAAAATGGTGAAGACATCAACAGATTTTTAAAGACATATGACCTACTCAGACTGAATCAGGAGAAAATGCACAATTTAAAGAGATCAATTTCAAGCAATGAAATAGAAGATGCCATCAAAAGTTTAGCAACAAAGAAAAGCCCAAGACCAGACAAATTCTCAGCCTAGTTCTAAAAAAGACCTTGAAAGAAGAATTAATATCAACACTCCTCAAATTATTCAATGAAATTGAAAAGAAGGGAAGCTTTCCAAACTCATTCTATGAGGCTGGTATCATCATCCTGATACTAAAATCAGACAAAGACACATCAAGGAAAGAAAACTTCAAACCAATATCCCTGATGAACATAGATACAAAAATTTTCAATAAAATTCTAGCATATTGCATTCAAAAACATACTAAAAAGAGTATACCACAATCAAGTGGGGTTCATCTCAGGAATGCAAGGTTGTTTCAATATACAGAAATCAATAAGCATAATTCATCACATCAATAGACTTTCAGATAGAATCACATGGTCATCTCAATAAATGTAGAAAAATCATTTGACAACATAGACAGCACACCTTCATATTCAAAACACTAGAAAAACTAAGGATAGTAGGAACAAGTCTCAACATTGTAAAAGCAATCTGTGATAAACCCAAGGCCAATATCATTCTAAATGGAGAAAAATTTAAAGCATTCCCTCTAAAAGCTGGAACAAGACAGGGATGCCCTCTATCATCTCTTCTATTCAACATAGTCCTGAAAACTCAGCTAAAGCAATTAGAAAAAAGAAATTAAAGGAATACAAATAGGAAAAGAAGAACTCAAACTATCACTATTTGTCAACAACATGATTCTATCTTTAGAAGATCCAAAAAATTCCACCAGAAATGTACTAGAAGTAATAAATGAATTCAGTAAAGTTGCAGGACATAAAATCAACACCATAAATCAAACCCATTTCTATACATCAGTGATGAATTCACTGAAAGAGAAATTAGGAAAACTACTCCATTCACAATAGCCTCAAAAATATAAAATAAAAGATTGGGAATCAATCTAAGAAAAGAAGTGAAAGACTGCAATGAAAACTACAGAACACTAAACAAAGAAATTGAAGAAGACTTTTGAAGATAGAAAACTCTACCATGCACTTGGATAGGCAGAATTAAGATTGTCAAAATGATCATACTAACAAAAAGTGTTATACAGATTTATTGCAATTCCTAATGAAATCCCAATGTCATTCTTAATAGAATTATAAAAAACAATCATGAGATTCATTTGGAAAAATAAGAGACCCAGAATAGCCAAAGCAATCTGTAGCAAGAAAAGTGAAGCAGGGGATGTAACAATACCTGACCTTAAACCATACTACAGAACCATATTAACAAAAATAAAATGGCACTGGCACCAAAAGAGAAGAGTAGACCAATGGTACAGAATAGAAGATACAGAGACAAACTCACATAAGTAGTTATCACATACTAGACAAAGGTGATGCCAAAAACATTCATTGGAGAAACTAGTCACTTCAACAAATGGTGCTGGGAAAACTGGAAATCCACACATAACAAAATGAAATTAAACCTCTATCTCTCACCCTAAATAAAACTCAACTCAAAGTGGATCAAAGACTTAGCACTAGAACAGACTCTGCCCCTAATAGAAGAAAAAGTTGGCCCAAATCTTCACCATGTCAGCTTAGGAAATAACTTCCTTAACAAGATTCCTAAAGCACAAGAAGTAGAATTAAGAATCAGTAAGTGGGATGGATTCAAACCACAAATGTTTTTATCAGCAAAGAATAATGTGAACAGAGAACCTAGAGAATGGGAGAAAATCTTTACCACATGCACATCAGACTAAGAATTAATTTCTAGGATATATAACGAATTCAAAAACTCAACAAACATGCAAAAAAACAATCAGTAAATGGGCTAAGGAGCTAAACAGACACTTCAGAGAGTAAGAAATACAGTCAACCAGTTCAACATCTTTAGTGATTAGAGAAATGCAAATCAAAACTACTCTAAGATTTTATTTCACTCTAGTCAAAATGGCAATTATCAAGAATATAAGCAACAATAAATGTTGATGAGAATGTGAGGAGAAAGTATACTCACACATTGCTGGTGGGACTGCAAATTGGTGCAACCATTATGGAAAGCAGTATGGAGATTCCTCAGAACACTTGTAATGGAACCACCATTTAACCTAGCTATCCCACTCCTTGGTTTATACCAAAGGACTTAAAATCAGCATACTTCAGTGATGAAGTCACATCAATATTTACAGTAGCTCAATTCACAATAGCCAAACTATGGAAACAACCTAGATGCCCTTCAACAGATGAATGGATAAAGAAAATGTGGTATATGTACACAATGAATATTACTCAGCCTTAACGAAGTATGAAATTACGGCATTTGCAGGTACATGGATGGAGCTAGAGAATAGCCAGCTAGGCAAAATATGCCAATCCCCAAAAAACAAAGGCTGAATGTTTTCTCTGATATGCAGATGCTAATTCACAATAAGGGGGAGAAGGGATGGGGAAAAATAGAGGTACTTTGCATTAAATAGAGAGGGGAGTGAAGTGAGTGTAGGGTGTATGGGGGTAGGAAGGATAGTAAAATGAATCAGACATTATTACCCTATGTACATATATAATTACACGACCAGTGTGATTCTACATCACGTACAACCAGAAGAATGAGAAGTTACACTCCATTTATGTATGACAAGTCACAATGCATTCTACTGCCATGTATAACTAATTAGAAAAAATGTTTAAAAAGTGAATTAAAAAAAAAGAATAACTACTTAAATCCTTCCTGGGAAACAAGGATGAATTTTAAAAAGTAAATCGCTTCAACTTTGAAATATTGAAAGATATTTCTTTCTCATTTTATTTTGAAGGCAGGTAAAAACATTTGGATCAAAAGAAGAATGCGTGTGTGTATCATGGATATATACACATATACAAATATACCATGGTCAATAATATGAAATTGATTTGGATATCATCATTTTAAGAACTTGATTTTCATTGTTTTATAAACCTGCTTATGAAATTAAAAAATGGTACATCCTTGACCCACTGGAATACAAAAAATGATATGGCAAAATTACTTAATTACATACAAAGATGATTCTTACCAGAGAGAGAAAAAAGAGAAGGAACACTGATAAAATAGTAGATGCTCCTCCTGGCCATCAATATAAAAATCCCAAGACTTTTCAAATGAAGCAATTCTGGAATTCTTTATGATATATTTAAAAAGATTTATAACTATGAATAGTGTAAGTCTTAATGTCATAAATGAACTAAAACAAGGCATCTTTGGCAGATAGATATTTCTATTATATACACAATTTTTGAAGAGACATGAGTATCAGTTATGCATTGTTTGCTTCACTTTGATGTTTAGTTTGATCTAATGTTATTTTAATGTTTGCTTGATTCCTTATTTATATTTCAGGGATCCTCATGGCTTCCTTGTGGGAAAGTTGTGTGATTTGTTGTTCTCTTGACTTTAAAAATTAAAAACATGATTTCAACTGGAAATTACCAACAGAAAGGAATATAAAAAAGAGCATGCAGACGTTGTTGTGTGTCAGAGGGTGTTCAGTGGAAACATAAAGAAATCCAGGTTATTCAGGCAGAAAACACCACTCTTAATCTAAATACAAATACCCAACAGGTGAATGAAGAACACAAATTAACTTTATAGTTTTGCATTCTAAAATTACACGAAGGTTAAAAACAAATATTGAGATAGGATTATCACAAAAGTAATATATCCTTCCATGAAAAATGAGCACGACAAGGAAATGCTGTTAGGAGAGTGAAAAACTGCCAAATTCCCTCCAGTGATATTGCTTGTTGACATTCTCTTCAATCCATTTTGCATGGTCTCTCAACATTTAATGTGCAGAACATTCACATTTGCTGGCCTGGTGCTTTTCAATTACATCCCTTTGCTTGGCCTGATACTTAACATGCCACAGGGTGACAAGCAGAGCGAGATAGAAAGGACTCCCATTGCCTCTGTGCCTTATGCCCAAACCCCTTCCAGACACTATTGGATTCTAGGAAGATCAGAATATTTATGGCATGTTGCTCTGAATTCTCCTCAACACTGTCTCAGTACCTGGATTTTTACCCATTCAACCACAATATGTGCCCCTTTCCTCTAAGTGACTAATGGATCTTTATTTCTTTTAGCTATATCTTGAGAAAATGATCAGTGCCAAGAAAACAGGATACTGTCAAATAATTTGAATCTTGCTGGTAACATAAGCATCAAAGGTAATAATTAATTAAGAAGGTCCATATTTTCATGATGAGATTAAATGCGTTAAGTATATACCAGTTACTTGTATTGATTGTTTTGTATTTGAAATAACCAAATGGTATTTTCACATTTGACCTTTTAAACCAAAGATAGAGAACTTCTGGTCATGGATAATTTTCCTTTAAGAAAAAATATGGAACGGGGCATGGTGGTGCACACCTGTAATCCCAGCACTTTAGGAGGCTGGGACAGGAGAATCACAAGTTCAAAGCCAGCCTCAGCAAAGGTAAGGCACTAAGAAACTCAGTGGGACCCTGTCTCTAAATAAAAATCATAAAATAGGGCTGGGGATGTGACTCAGGGGTCAAATACCCTTGAGTTCAATCTCCGATACCAAAAAAAAAAAAAAAAAAGAAAGAAAAGAAAGTAAAGAAAAAAATATAGTATATACAAATTATCAGCAAGGATATTATAGGATTTATCACTGCACTGTCAATATAATCAGTTGGGCATTTATGTTATATTATGACATTTTAATTTCTGACATAATAAAAAACTATGACTATGGTTTTAAAATTATAAGATATTGTTGCTTTACACTCATGTTTCTGGCCATATGAGGAGTCCTGAATCTTTTAATTTTTTAATCGTAAGTGTTCTTTTGAGCTTCAGTGGCAATACTGATTTGGGAGGGAATAACTAGGCCTTTGAAATAGTGTAAAACCCTATAATCAATACTGATTTGGGAAGGAATAACTGGGCCTTTGAAATAGTGTAAAAGGTGAGAGATAGAACATCCTTGGCATTTTAAAAACATTTTTTCTTTACTGAAATATATACTTGTACTGTGAAGTTTCTGATTTATGTGCTTTGTAAATATAGCTATAAGTATTTCTTAGAATTTACTTTTAGTCTCTGTGAAGTTCAACTGTAGATTGATATGTAAATTCTAAGCAATTGTCCTTTTGCATAATTCACTAAATTTACATGACTTATAATTACGTTTTATTACAGAAATATTTTGTAGCAATTTATTCATGATTTTTAAAAAACTAGAATATTTGGAACAATGAATAGAGAGTAATTTAAAGAAAAGCAAAATGTTACGGGAAATTCAAGTTTTAAATTATGAATTAAAACAGTTATGCAATATCAACTTGCTTAGCAAATTGTAAAACTTAAGTCTGACAATATACAAAGTTAATCCATTGGGCATTCATAAGCATTGAATTGAACTGAAAAACACTGGAAGTAAAAAAGTAAAGATAAATAAAATAGCTATGTGGTGACTGAAGTAGAGTGGAATTATCAATCTATTTTTCTTTTGTGTACTTTACAAACTTTCAAAAATTGGCATAAAATACTAAAAATAGTAAATTTTATTTTAAATATACTATAGCTGTACTCTAGGTTAATTTCTTGATTTTAGAATTTTCTAGAAATGATAATACTTTTGGCTGGAATAACCATGATTCTGAAATCATCCAAAATCATTGTAGCTGAGATTCATGTTTCCGTGACTACCACTCTTTGTCACTGATGCCCTTCTGCTCTAGACACCTCTGCTGTTGTAATGATTGCATGGACATGATAATAAATGAGTGAGCATTTTTCACTATAAGTTAGTTGCAATCGAGGTTCTATCTCAAACAGGTATGATTTAAACACTTTATTTTTAATTCTTTAATTTGTCATTGTGAAATGAAAAGAAAGCTCTGCCTTTGAAGGATTTTGATTATCTGTTCTACAAAAAGAAAAAATGCATAAGGTAGCATTTCTACCTTAAGGAATTCATGATCTACCTAGAAAATTAAATACAGTAATCAAATAATTACAAAAGGTTTGAAAAACATTAAAATAGGTATCCATTTAGAAATGCTAAGTGAGCACAATCAAGCAAACCATTTTACCTGGTGAGTACAGGGAAGCAGACAGCATTTGGGAGAAAGCAGATGAAAGAAGAAATGCAGACAAAGGCATAGAACCTCAAAAGCATGGGCTGGATCTCAGGGGACAGCAAAAAGAGCAGTGACAAGTCTGGTGACAGGAAACTGAAATGTACTGTAGAGTCAGCTTCTAATGAATTAGTAAGGTATGCTACAGGGCTGACATTTGTGCTGCAGAAGAGAGAACAAAAGACATCCTGGATAAGTGGGAATAAGGAGCCCTGAGATCTCAATACTCACTATTAAAAGAGATTTGACTATTGAATCAATGCTTTTTAGGTTATCTGAGCACAGAGCATCAATCAGCAGGAGTAGATCTGTGGTAGAAAATACCTATGGTTTCCCCATGGCTACTTTTTCCTCTAGCAGCAGATTAATTTCATCATAGAATGCCTGATCGATAGTGAGTAAA
This sequence comes from Geosciurus inauris, assembly GCA_004024805.1. NCBI lineage: Eukaryota > Metazoa > Chordata > Mammalia > Rodentia > Sciuridae > Geosciurus > Geosciurus inauris. The sequence continues at coordinate 13,688 of PVHX01011337.1, read as the reverse complement.
TTGGGACTAGGCAGTCAGTCCCATTGCTGAAGAAGGTGAAGCCTTTCCAGTCCTGGAATACATGTGGCTGATTGGTTCATTGCTCTTTGTCCCCCACCTCCTAGGTGTTGCCCTCTATATCGTAGCTCATAAAAACCAGATGATTCTTTTCTGATAATCTGATTCTTTATTTTGGATAGACTTTTTGGTTAAGTAACTTCAGTAAAGTAAATATTTGGATATCTATTATGTCTATAAAATGAAAAACATATTTTATAATAACAAGCCTTTCATTGAGATTTGCAGCAGTAATTTAAAGATATTTGAAGATAAAAATACGATTTTTGATTTTCAAATTTTAACAGTACATAAACAAATTATTCTTTGATTAGGTTATTAATAGATATTTGTTCATGTATACATCATAGAACAACATAGAATCAAACTTATTGGATCACTTTCATCACTTCATTCCCAGTGTTGTTAATTAATTAATTAAAAAATATTTGCAGAGATTTTTTTTTTCTTGCTAGGCATTATTTCATACATTGGAGAAACAGTAGTAAACAGAATAGCATCTCTGCCAACATGCAGGTCTAATGGAAGAAACTTTGAAAATTGAAGTCAATGTCCTCAAATTCTACCATTGCTTTAAGTAAGTTTATGTAATATTCTAAGTCCTTTGTTATCTTTTGAATAATGTTCACAGAATCTTCAGCAGCAGTAGATTACAATTCAAGAAATCACATTCCTTGTTCATCCATAAGAAGCAACCTCTCATCTTTAAAGTTTTGTTGTGAAATTATAGCAATACCATCACATCTTCAGGCTCCATGTTTAATTATAATTCCCATGCTAATTCCACCACATCTGCAGTTATTTTTTCCAGGAGAATCTTAAAGTCCTCAAAGACATCCATCAGGGTGACACATCTTTCCATAATTACTCAGCAGGTAAGTTTGTAGAATGTGATCTTACATAAAGAACTAGATTAGTTTATGAATGGATCAAGAAACATGGAAATGTCCCAGACCAGGTTTTTACTTTGTCAACTCTTTGAGTTATGGATAGGAAGTTTGGCAAGCATTTTCTCATATCATAAAAACATTTTAATTGGAAAATAAGAGTTACAATTCAACCTTGGAAAATGTAAGATGTCATATAAGTTACTTATCAGTTAAACTAACAAACTTGAGATATTTATACTAATTGTGTCAAAGTCTTGATAGAATAATATCTCTCAAAATTTCAGCCTTTATTTTTGCTTAGTTTCATAGAAAATTTCTGAAACAGATGGTCTTTTAAATTCATTAGTACTGTCATTCTGGTTTTCCTTAACATTTATGTGGTAACAAAAACATTTGTGAATAAGGAACCTCAAATCTTAATATATGTTATAATATTGGATGAATATTTTCATTTCTAAAACTTAAATACCCTTAGACTTCTGAACCTAACATATGTCTTGTCTTCCAGTTTAAAATATTCACCTTAACAACTCTAATAACATGCCACAAAGCATTGAACTGTTTGAATTTTTTTTTTAATTACCATAGGCTATTGAATTAACTGCATGGTTGGAATTCATAATACATCACTCAAGGCCAAATCAATTGAATAAAAATTCTGGTTTATAATAAAATTATCAGTTTAAAGTAATATATTATAGCTATAATAAGCTTTTCAGTCCTTTGGGTATAGACCAAGGAGTGGGATGGCTGGATCAAATGGGTTCCATTCCAAGTTTTCTAAGGAATCTCCATACTGCTTTCCATAGTGGTTTGACAAATTTGCAGTCCCACCAGCAATGTATGAGTGTGCCTTTTTCCCCTACATCCTTGCCAACACTTACTGTTGTTTGTATTCTTGATAACTGCCATTCTGACTGGCGTGAGATGAAATCTTTGAGTAGTTTTTTTTTTTTAATTTTTATTTTTTTTAGTTGTAGATGGACACAAGACCTTTATTTTATTTATTTTTATGTGGTGCCAAGGATCAAACCCAGTGCCTCACACATGCTAGGCAAGCACTCTACCACTGAGCCACAACCCCAGCCCATCTTTGAGCAGTTTTTATTTGCATTTCTCTAATTGCTAGAGATGTTGAATATTTTTTCATATATTTGTTGATCAACTATATATCTTCTTCTGAGAAGTGTCTGTTTAACTCCTTAGCCCATTTATTGATTGGGTTATTTGTTTTTGTAATGTTAAGTTTTTGTAATGTTGAGTTCTTCATACATCCTGGAGATTAGTGCTCTATTTGATGTGCATGTGGTAAAAATTTGCTACCAAAATGTAGGCTTTCTCTTCACCTCATTGACTGTTTCTTTTGCTGAGAAGCAGCTTTTTAGTTTGAATCCATCTAATTTATTGATTCTTGATTTTACATTTTGTGTTTTAGGGGTCTTGTTAAAGAAGTCAGGGCCTAATCCAACTTCAATGTTTATAGCAGCTTGATTCACAATAGCTAAACTGTGGAACCAACCTAGAAGCCCTTCAATAGATGAATGGATAAAGAAACTGTAGTACATATACACAATGCAGTATTACTCAGCATTAACAGAGAATAGAATTATGGCAAAAGAAGACACCGAGAGAGGAAGAACAAAGGAAAAAACCACAAAATAAGTCGAAAACAATAAACACAATGGTAGTAGTGGGTTTTTACCTGTCAATAATCACCCTTAATGTAAATGTGTTAAATTCTCTAATCAAAAGTTATAGAGTTGCTAAGTTTAAAAAAAAATAAAATAAAACACTGAGCTGGACGTGATAGCGCACACCTGTAATCCCAGCACTTTGGGAGGCTGAGACCAGAGAATCATGAGTTCAAAGCCAGCCTCAGCAATAGCAAGGCACTAAGCAACTCAGTGAGACTTTGTCTCTAAATAAAACACAAAATAGGTCTGGGGATGTGGGTCAGTGGGCGAGTATCCCTGAGTTCAATCCTCAGTACCAAAAAAATAAATAAATAAATACATAACAATTTCATCTGTATGTTACCTATAAGGAATTCACCATTAAGTATACACTGAAAATGTAGGAATGATAAAATATATTCCATGAAAATAACTGCATGGTCTCACTTATATGCAGAATCTAAAAATGTCAATCTCACAGAAATAGACAGTAGAATGCTTTATAACAGAAACTAGAGTGTTTAGGAGGTAGGGAATTTAAGGAAATCTTGGGAAAAAATATATAATTTAAGTTAGGAAAGAGGAATTAATTCAAATAATCTATTATACAGTGTGGTTAATGTACTTAAGGAGAAAACATTTTATTTTTAAAAAACGCAGAGTAGATATTGAGAGATCTCAACACAAAGTAATTATCTGAAGTAAGGCATTTATATTTAAACAACACTGTCTAATTTATAATATACTTCAAATAATCATGTTCTACATAGTAAATACATAGTTTCATCTTTCAATTTAAAAATATGGGAAAATATTATAGAACACATGCATAATTTAGTGGCCTCAGTCAGTTGATGAAGGTAGAGATTGAAAGGATAGTAAAGAAGTTTCTTTGTATTTGCAAATCTTGGATTTTTATGATGTTAAAGAGCAGGAAAGATGAAGGGTATTTTAAAAGTTACAAAGTTGTATTAACAGTGTAACATTATATTAAGGGTTGTGATATTTGAAATATTACTATAAGACTGAACCACATGCTTTATGATTTTGCAAGAATATTCAAATGATTATGTATCCTAAAATGCATTTTCTTATTTATCTTTTTATTATAATATGACATTGATCTTTCTTCATACAAGTCTGATAAGGACTGGCTTAAAAGTGACCCCCATGAGTCCCTGTGTTAAAGACTTAGTCATCAGACTCTTGGGAAGTGGTGAAACTTTCAGGAAGCAGGGCCTGTTAGAAGGAAGTTAGATGATTGATAGCATGCCGTTGAAGAGGATACTAGGATCCTGGACCATCCCAATCTCTCTCACTCTTTGCTTCCCAACCTCCATGACATAGCTTTGAGTCCCCATGTGCTCCTCACCATGACATTTATCATTACCAAAGGCCCTTCACAGGATGGACAAGAAACCATGGAGTGAAACCTCTGAAGCCATGAGTCAAATAAATCTTTCTTCCTTCTAAGTCAATTATCTAAGATATTTTGTTACAGTGATGGAAAGCTAACTAACACAAAGTCTTTGTGGGAAACTGATAAGACAGGAAGGTTAGCGCACTTGTCCTTTTAAGGAGCTAAGTAAATATCCCTGTTATTAGAAATTTAATTAAAGATCTTACCTGTTTAGTACAATTCTTGCCAAATTTTAGTAAATTAATGATTACCAGCTACTATTCTGTACCTGTATTTGTGTGGCTAACTTTATGTATTAACTTGGCTAAGGCAAGGTGTCCAGATATTTGGTGAAACATCATTCTAAATGTTCTGTGAGGCTTTTTGGAGGATTTACATTTAAATTAGTGGACTTTGAGTAAAGCAGATTACCTCCATATTATAGGTGAAACTCATCCAATTAGTTGAAGGATGAAAAGGATAAAAATAATAACCTCTCCTGGTTAAGAAAAAAGGCTGCAGCAGACTCCATTCAGGCTGGATCTCTAATTTTCCAGATCATTCTGCAAATGTTGAAATTGTCAGCCTCCATAGTCACATATGCCAATTCCTTTATAGCATTATGTCTCTCTCTCTTTCTCCAACCACATACATACCCTGTTGGTTCTTTCTATGAAGAACCTCAACCTAAAAAATATTCACTGAAAAAATCATTATACCCATTAAAAGACACTGATCTAGTGATTGTACCTAATTTCAAACCCAGAATTCAAGTGAAATAAAAGATTACTGAATGACATTTAATTAATTAAAATTGGACATTTATGGTTCAATTTTGTACCCCACCAAATTCATATGTTGAACCCCTAATTCCCTGTACCTTAGAAAGTGCTGTATTTGAATATAGTGTTTTTAAAGTAGCAGGTAAATTAAAATGAAGTCATCTGTGGGGATCTAACCCAAGATAACTGATAAATTTTTTTAAGAAAAGATTACAGTGATAACACACACAGGGAAGATTATGCAAAGACAAAAGGATACAATAGCCATTTACAATCCAAAGTGAGAGAGAGGCCTCAGAAAATCATCAACCTGATTACACCTTGATCTCAGAGTTCCAGCCTTCACAATTATGATGAAATAAAGTTGTGATATTTTAGACTTTCATTCTATGTCTCTTTGTTGTATCAGCACTAGCAACCCAAACTCATTTCTACTTGTAGGAAAGTTATTCCTGGATCCATAATAAAATATTCCCTACCAAATTTACAAGCAAAATATGTAAAAAATTCAGTATATCCATTCTCAAGTAGTAGAGGTAAAGCTTCTTAAGATACAACATATATTTGAGAGATGAGATATATCAAAGCACATAATTTCAAAATTAAAGCATTAAATAATATTCTAAGTGTTATAACCTCCATACACACAAATTGCATTCAAGCTCCATTGCATTCTCTTTCAAAGCAAGGTCTTGTATCGGAGTCAGGTAGTCAGGCAAGTCTCCTGTGAGAACCATAAAGAATGACCTAATGTTTATGATCTGCTATTTAAAGGATTGTTATTTATCAGCTCTGAGGTAGCCAGTTCTTTTCCCTTTAAGATGAAACAATAAACATTGGAATTATACTCTTGACATCACTCCTAATACCAAATACCTGTTTTCCCTAGTTACCAGTCTTACTGAGGTTTATTATAGGTTTTGAAGCATTAGTAAGTTTTATGTGGAGTAAATATATTGCTCATGTGTTGAGTGAACCTAAGAGGACAAGTTATGCATCATTTCAAAATTCTTGTATACTTAGTGAAATAAACAATGTTTATTTAGTGAAACGACTCTGAGCAAGGATCCCACATGTATATGTGCTCTTTCTCTCTCTCTGTCTCTCACATATACATACGCATGTTCTATTACCATAATCTCAAATATACACTTAACCTTCTGAATCTGAATTTTCCTTATCCATTGATTTAACCAAATTTTAATCAAAGATATTCAGAAAAATGCATCAGTACTGGCTTTTTTTCTTGTTATTTTTTCCTAAACTGTACATTATAAAAACTATTTACATAAAATTTATATTAGGTATTTTAATAGAGCAATGATTCAAAGTTTATAAGAATTTATACATTGTTTATATACATATACAGTTGTTATCCCTTGATACCATGAAGGCCCCAAGGACATCAAAGCTCATGGATTCTCCATTTCTTTATATATAATGATATAATATTTGCATATAATCTCTGGGCATCCTCCAATACACTTTAAATCATTTCTAGATGATTTTATAATGATTCATACAATGTAAGTGCTTTAACTCATTTCTAGATGATTTATAATGATTCATACAATGTAAATGCTATGGAAATAGTTGTAGTGTTTCCCTAACACTACATGACAATGACCTAAAGGAGGACTAGAAAAAAAGCGTGAATGTTCAGTACAGATGAAAATCTTTTCAAATATTGTGGATCCAAGCATGGTTAAATTTCAGATGCAATACACATGAATAGAAAAGAGAAACTGTGCTATGTAAACCATTTATGTAAGTAGATGAGCATTCACAGATTTTTGGTATCTACAAGGAAGGAAGGTCATACAGGAACCAATCCTCAGAGGATATGGAAGGACAATTGTATTTAGTGAAAAATGTCTTATGAGCTTTCAACTTTCATTTTACTTTATACTAAGTATACCTTTGATCTTAAGACATTTTTGTTATCATTTAGCTTAGAGATGCTAAGCACTGATTATTAGCTTTAAAAATTAGAACCAGGATTCAACATCTATAATACTGGCTCTATTGTGAACTTACTGAATCATTTCTATTAAATTATTATATTGTTTAATATCTCTGTGTATTTTTCTCACTTTTATAAGAAAAATCCCAAAATAGATTAAATTAATGCATTAATGTGTTTTAAGATTACTGAATAAAATGTAGCAATTAATTCTGGACAGAATTTAAAATTAAATTCAGTATAATTTATTCTTATATCAGCCAAAGAAAATCTTACGAGTAAAAACACTATGGTGGTTCTAATCTTTAGTTTTTCAACAAATAAGTAATTTTACATTAAAAATCTATTTATGTTATTAATCTCTTCAATTCCTATTGACTTGATAGAAGTCAACATTAAGGACTACTAGTTTTGAAAATTGTTTTAAATTTGTTATACAAATTAATTCTACAGACTGAAAACCACTAATGCAGAATTTGAAGAGGGCCAAAAGTGTCCACATATCCACAAACTTCTCAGAAATCAACCAAATGCAAGGAAAAAAAATAGGAATGCCAACTCAGGCATCAATAAACAGAAATTAAAACTCTGAAGCACAGGATAATACATAAAAGGAATAAAATGAAATGGAGATAGTACACAAGTATGGAAAAAATAGAGAAATGATCTGTACTTGTACATATCAGAAACACTAGGGAAGTAATACATCCCCAAAGTTAAGAGTACAACCTAATCTCATATTTATCACAATAGGACTAGATGTGAGTTGGGAACAATATCCTCTGGAATTATTTGGTTCTGTGAAGCAAAGTGAAAGGCCTGAGAAATCACAGACTTGAGATAGCTTGCAGGAAGTAGCTATCTTACATGTTGAGCTATAGAGTTTCAAACTGTTACCAACATTGCCCCAAATGACCACAAAGAGATAAGTGCTAGATGAAATTCCAAACAAAATACTAAGATGTCACAGAAATTTACGATAGACTAGAATATGGCTAGAGAGCCTTCCACACACAATAAACCTTCAATTATTCAATTGAAACATGAGTAATCTCGATAAAGATGGGTCTCTACTGAAAAAAATGTATACAAAAATGAGGACAGTAACAGGAAAACAAAAGCCTAATCAGCAAATGTTGCCAAACTGAATACAGAAATAATGTAAATTATTTTCCCATGAATTATTTATTTTAAATCAAATCAAACCATATTTTCTTTAAAAAGAGAGAATAAACCAGGGGAATAATTCTCAATGAAAGAAGACAATAGGAAAACCAGGAGATTAAAATGCATAAATACTCTCTTTTTTTCCTATTTCAAATTTATTCCACAAGATGGATGTTATTTCTATTATTCCAAATGCAAGCTGATTCTCTTAAACTGCCAGCTTCAAAGATATAATTAGAAAATATGAGGAATTTCAGCATATATCTTGGTGATTTAAATTCTCTAGTAATACTATTACCATTAGATATACACAATTATCTAATAGTGTGAATATAAACTTAAGAAAAAATGCATAAATATTCTCTTATCAGTAAGTTTCCCTGACTCTCCTTAATTTATGAAGCATATTCTACAACAATTTTCTTTTTTACCTCACTTTTATTTTCTTCACAACCTGTATCATGGTGTACTCATTCCACCATAGTATGAGATTCTTGAAAGCAAACATTTAGCCCATTTTGTTATTCAATGATAAAGCCTACAGTAGTGGTTACCAGAAACTATGTTTTCAATAAATATTTGTTGAATAAATTGTTAATATGTGAAATGACAGTTTAAGAAAGAAGTGGAAATTTATATTGCTTGTCTCTTGCTAGCAGCCTTGGTAAAAACCAGACTTTAAAAATGTGAAAATTAAGTAGTAGAAAAGGAGTAAAGACAATTTTTCCTAACTCCAAAAGTTGCTTCAGGGTGCAGTGGCTAGCTGAGAATAAGTTAGTTCTACTCGCAAGGTTACTCAAGATCACTGATCAATCAAAAAACCATGCAGTATCCCCAGTAAAATGACCAGGGAACCCTGAGAGTATAATGATAAATGTTAGGATACTTCACAAAAATAATCAACACAAACTTGATTAATGAATATTGGCACACATTGTTAGAATTAATAACTGAAAGAAATGCCATACTTCAGTGACACAGCCACATCACTGTTTATAGCAGCACAATTCACAATTGCCAAGCTATGGAGCCAACATAGTTGAGTGTATAAAGAAAATGTGGCATGTATACACAATGAAGTACTATTCAGCAATAAAGAAGAATGACTTTATGGCATTTTCAGGTAAGTGGATGGAACTAGAGACTATCGAGCCAAGTGAAATGAGTCAATTGCTCAAAGTCAAAGGTAGAATGTTTTCTCTGATATGCAGTAGCTGATCCAAAATAAAGGGAGAGTGTTAAAAAAGAATAGAAGCAGCCAGGTATGGTGGCGCATGCCTATAATCCCAGCACTTTGGGAAGCTGAGACAGGAGGATCACGAGTTCAAAGCCAGCCTCAGCAATGGCAAGGTGCTAAGCAACTCAATGAGACCCTCTCTCTACATAAAACACAAAATAGGGCTGGAGATGTGGCTGAGTACCCCTGAGTTCAATCCCCAGTACCAAAACAAACAAACAAATAAAAAAAGAATAGAAGAAAAATCAATAGTGTAGACAAAGGGGAATGAAGGGAAGGGAGGAAGGATAGGGTAGGGAAAGACAGTGGAATTAATATGTCCTTACTTTCTCGTGTACATATGGGAATGTACCACAGTGAGTCTTACCATCCACAAGATACTAATTAAAAAATAAAACTATAAGTAAACAGCAGAAAGATCAGTAGAGTAGAGGGAAGGGAACAGGAAGAGGCAGGAGGAGAGGGGAAGAGGAGAAGTAATGAGGATTAAATTGGAACAAATTATATTACATGTTTTTACAATTATGTCAAAATGAATCCTATTGCCATGTAAAGAACCAATAAAATTTAAACAATCCCCCCAAAACAAAAGAAATGCCACATCCTAAAGTCAGACAAATATGAGGAATCATTTGGATTGATAAGCAAACCTCAAATGGAAACAACCTTTTTTGAGCAGATATTTCCAACGAAATGACAATGAACTTGTTACAGTGAGTGAAATTAGAAGTCTGGCAACCAAATCCTAAGAAGTCTAACTTCCACCCCACCATCAATGTAGCAGTAAGTATTCCTTCCAAAGAAGTAAAAATATTGTGACTGTGGGTGACCCGATGTCATCTTTATGACAACTGGATGGACACACCTAACTAAGCATCCTTGAACATATGGTAGATGCTATGGTAGAGCCCTACAGCCAGCTACCTGATTTCATGGAATAAGCATATTAGTGATCAGTCTAAGCACCAATGGTAAAAGGACACAATGTTAGAGAACTTCTGCCAGTCAAAAGGAAAGCAATCACTTGTAAATGGCTGTGGGATAAATTTCACATGATCAAAGAAAGAAACTGGCATAGCTGCCAAGCAGATTTTGTGGGCTTCTAGTGATAAAATCAAGTGCACTGCAAATTGGTATAAGATAAGAATGACACTACTCTAGGCTTGGCATACTCTAGGCTTGATACAGAGGCAATATCACTTAATCTTGCTCAACTGTATATATTTCTTTTGATGCTCATGCATAATTTTTACTGCTGTGGATGTACATTAATGTGTAAGGAAACGCTGCACAAATACCACATTCCATTTAACCGCAGAGCAGTGTGCTACTAAAAAATTTGAATCAGTAACTATAAAACTAGTTAAGAAAAAAGGTGGTAAGATTTGAAGAGTTGCTTTTATTGTTCAGATAACTCTTCTTAGATTGAATACAATGGGAAATAAAGAAGGCACTCAATAAGATTTCCAAAACTAGACAGTAGGAAGAGGAGAGTGGGAGAATATAATTATACAACTTTATATCCCAAATTCATGAAATTTTTCCTTGGCTTTTTCTGTTAGTGTACACCAAAGAAAAGTGATATAAATGGTCAAGACATAATATTCACACCACAAAATTTGATAGCAAACATATTAATGGAGGAACTTAGATGTGTCATAACTTTATCCTCTTTACCAATTAAGGGCAGATTGTAAGGTTGGTCCATCACCAAGCAGTGAGAAATAATCATGTAAGTCTTTACCTAACCAATTTAATATTGGGCCAATAATACAGTGACAGGTTTCAATAATTTCAAGTAATCTATGGTTAAGTACTACATTTAACTAGACAACTTGACCACTCTGGAGTGAGTGTGGATCAAAAACATGATAATATTGTATCAAACATAAGAGGCACTCATAAGTCAAACAAAACTCTAGAAAATAACTAAACCACACTATTTCTATGAGAATGTTCCAGAACAAAAAAATATTATTTTAGCTATCACTTAGGTCTGGTACAAATGGACACAATGAAAGAAAAATACCAGATCTTCTTATTTCAAAGAAGGTAACCTGAATTCCTACTAGTTCAGGAATTTTTAAAAAATCATGTGGAATACTGAAGAAAATTAATGATTCCCTGATTCCAGTAACTCAAATCAGTGCTACCTAATAATAGCAATGATTAAGCTAACATTTTATGTTATATTTATTACTATAGTTAATTTTCCAGATGACCTAGAGAACCATTACTATTGAATCACATACATAGGCCAGTAAAGTTTCTATAAGTAATTAAGTCATAAATTATGACAGCATGTTGTTAAGACAGTTGTCTAATAATAGGAAGTAGATTCCTGCTGCCTACTTGATATGTCAGAGGTTGATTTGCACTTCTATATGCTAAATGTGGATGAGCATATAATACATGTAAGGAAGGTATAAATGTTACCAAGGTACCCTCAGAGATAGTGATAGCAGAAATAATTCCTCTCTGGAGGTGCAAACAACAGTTGTGGGAAGTTTTAGGTCAACCCCAGGGGCCAGAGCCCTATAAGATTTTAGGGTAACCAAGAAAGAGATGTTTTGGGGATAGAGTTGATATTCTCATGAGATAATCAATCTTTTGGGGTACACAGGATTTTTCCAAATTGATAAACCTTATAAATATCCAATGGCAGTAACATATAGGGCTTTATTAGCACTCACTTTAGCTTTCTGACATTCTGGTGGTATTTTGGCACTGGGATAATGACTCAAGCTGAAAATCATAAGCTAACATACAACTTTCAGTTTCAGTTCCAACATGTATAGAACTTGGAAGTCATCTCTTCCATATTTACTGAAAGAAAAAAATATCTGAACAACATAAAAATCAATGACAGTTATTGTGTCCTTCTAATATATGAGACTGCAGGGCAAATGGCATCCCTGAAATCTGAAAAATAATTAAATACAGAGAATCACTGCTAAGACCTGCTTACTATAAGTAGAAACTATTGATATTATCAACCAGTTGGAATGCTTGCTTAAGTGGTAACTGGTAAATAGCTGGAAGCTGAATGTGGATACAATAGGAACATGAAATCACAGAGGGGTGAGTCATACAGAACACCCAAACTTTCAGGAGTCTTTTCTTCCAGAAAACTCACCAGGGGGCGGTTCCAAGATGGCGGCCTAGACAGTCCACTCTGCGCTAGGCTCTCAGGGACCAAGGCTGGAAGTGGTGGAGGCGCCATTTTCCAGCCAGCTTCCTGGCATCATTCTGCGACTCAATATCCCACGCAGGAATTTCGCTCGTGTATGTGTGAGTACAGGATCACCGGGAGGTGTGGCTTCAGCGCCGGCCGGAGAAACGCGGTTGCAGCCCGGGCCTCGGCCCAGGGCTCCGGCTATACGAGACTGAGACTGGAGGTAGAGGGGTGCCATCTTCCAACCAGTTTTTTGGCAGCTCTTTGCGCCTTGCCGCCCCACGCAAGAGTCTCGCTCGCGTGTGTGAGCGCAGAGCCACCGGGAGGCAGCAGTAGCCGGGAGGCGTGGCTTCGGCGCCAGCCTGCAGAAAAGCAGTTGCAGCCGGGGGCCTCGGCACAGGTCTCTGGCTATCCGAGACTGAGACTGGAAGTAGTGGGGTGCCATCTTCCAACCAGCTTCTTGGGCAGCTCTCTGCAGTTCACCGCCCCACGCAAGAGTCTCGCTTGCATGTGTGAGCGCAGGGCCACCAGGAGACAGCGGTAGCCAGGAGGAGCGATGTCGGCGCCGACCGGTGGAATGCAGTTGTGGTGAGGGATCCGGCCCAGGGCTTCAGCCCGGAGTTTACCCCGGGCGTGCCGGGCCTCCTTCTGCACAGGGTACCTAGCCCCAGTGCCCACCCAACCGCGAGAGACCGCTAGCAGTTGCTTCTATGGACTGACTGTCTCCTGAGCGGAAGCCCAGCTATTGTTCTTTGTGGACCACCTTCTCACACAGCGGAACTTCCTACACACCAGAGGGCGCAGGTGAACACCTGGGAGCAAACCTTGGCCACGGTGGAACAGCGACTCCACCAGCGGCCCAGAGTTTCACCTTGGCCTGGGACCAGCACCAAGGATACCAGCCAGGAAAGTCCAGCAAACAACGGACAGCGCCACCTACGGGAGGAGAAGTAACGAAACCCTGCAAGGAAACTATATCCATATAGGAGTTAAAACTGTAACACCTTGGATCAGCAGAGCTAGAAGGAAAGACACACAAACATCATGAGAAAACAAGGGAAGAAAGTGACTCAAAGAAACCAAGATCCTACACTCCCAGAATCCATGGACTGTACAGCAGGAGAAATGACAGAACAGGAATTCAGAATGTACATAATTAAAATGGTCGGTGACTTAAAGAATGATATAAGAGAGCAAACCCAGTCAGCAATAGATCACTTTGATAAAGAGATTTGTAGGCAAATACAGGAAGTAAAAGATCACTTCGATAAAGAGATACACAGGCAAATACTGGAAGTAAAAAATCACTTCAATAAGGAGATAGAGATTCTGAAAAGGAACCAAA
>PVHX01011336.1:0-64744 GCA_004024805.1 Geosciurus inauris | reverse complement strand
TGGGGAGCGGGCTCCCTGGATCTGGGAGCTGCCCTGCCCTTTCAAGATGGCAACCTGGCTATATGCCAGAAACTTGCAGTAAACAGGTGGACAACTTAAGGAAGTGCACAGCATTGGCTGGCGGCAACGTCACTGTGCATGCTTGGCTCGTGGGCATTGCCTGCTCTGATACACGCCTGTATTCTGCTCATGCATTCCCTTCGTGCTTGATAATGCTATTCCTACTAATTGGTTATAACTCTGCTCCGTAACACTTCCTGCTGTATGAAAAGTATATAGAAGGAGGCTGGGGGAAAAAAGGAGAGAACAAAGAGAACCTTGGAAGGCAAGAAGAGCGCTCGACTAAATAAAGACTGCTTTCTAAGAACAACGGTGTCCTTATTGTCTCCTGCCGGCGGGCGACGATATTTGGTCATTTATTTTTAAGAAAGTATCTTGTCTTCATGCATTCACACACACACATGCATACTCACATGCACTTGCACATACAGTGTACCAATGGAAAACATGCTAAAAAGTAAGTTTTCTATTCCAATTTCACTCAGTCAGAAAATACTTAGCATTTCCAAATAATGTCCTCTTTGTTACTGCTCTGATTTGGACCTTGAAGTATTTCCCTTGGAGTGACACTGTTAAGAAATGATAGGAGTTTTAAAAGATGGGGTCTAGTAGGAGGTGCTAGGTCATTGGGAGTATACCCTTGGGAGGATTAACATAGTTCTTGTGGGAGTTTGAATCAGCTCTTGGGAGTGGTCTATTATAAGAAGAGCAAGCCTGACCCTCTTCCCCTCACTTTAAGTCCCTGTTTCCCAGTGTGATCTCTCCCTTTTATAGGTGCTGCCATTGTGACACAATCCACTCTTAGGCCTTTACCAGAGTTGAATGATGCTAATGCCAAGTCCTTGAATCTCCAGAACTGTGAGCTGAATAAATCTCTTCCTTTGTAGAATACCCAGCCTCTAGTCTGTCATAGCAGCAATAGAAACAGACTAATAAATTTACTTTTATTGCATATTATAAATTGCTATAATTTCAAAATACTCATACTTATTACATCTAAAAAGTCAGAAATCAATTTTACTTTTTAAATACTTTTGTATTATACCCAAGTAAATTTAATCTATTATTTATAAGGTATTACCAGGAATAGTAAGCTTGAATTCTATTACACAGTATATCATTAAAAACTAAACCTGTTTCACCCTCTCATTTGGTGTTCCCATGACTAAGAGTTTATGCTACCAACAGAAGCTTTTTTATTTCAATATATACAAAGGCCATCTCAGCATCCACAAAAAATAGTATACCTGACACTAATTGCAAAGTAAGTTTACCATTGACACACAATGTTTCTTGGCTAAGGCCTTTACCATAACACATAAACAAATTCATAAAGCTTGATTGTTTTGATGCTTCAGTCAAATTGCCTGCTTGCCATAAAGAACTCTTTAGAGCAATGTCTTGACGACGTCCCTTATATATAAAACCACAGGGAACCACTTTTGCACTCCCAACTTAGTGTGTGTATGTGTGTTCATGTTTGCTTTTTTTGGTTTTTTGAAGTGGGCCACTACAGATTGGAAAGGCATGCAAGAGTTTTTTGTTTCCCACAAACCAGTCATCTTGCTGTGAGAAAAGGGAAGCTCCCAACTCAAGCTTCTGCAAAAATGCACTGATTGGCACTCTGCTGACTTGTTGATCTTAAGCACAGCTAGCAGAAGCCTGATTGTAATTATTCTTTTTCCTGCTTTCTCTGTATATATCAGGTGCAGCAGGGCTCTCAGGGATGTGCTGTTTAGTATCAAAACCCAACAGAGTTGGAGAGTTCTCCTTCCTCATTCACTAGTAGGCAAGGAAATACACTTAACATGGATAAGTTGTTTGCAAGCCAAGTCAAACATGGCAGGGCTCATGATCGGAGACTAGCCAAGTGCTCATAGTGGGTGGTCGATACACATTTGTCTATTTTAATTAAATGATCACAGGGAGATTTAAACTAAACTGGAGCTTTAAAAGTTCCCATTATATGCACTGGCTTTTAATACTAAAATATACTGGCAGTTCATATTCTTAGAATGTGACTATGAGAGTTTTTCTGGAAATTTCCTAAGGTGCAGACTGTAATTATTGTATGTGACTACTGGAGTGACAAAGGAAGCTTCCCATCATAGTTTCTACCCCCCACCAAGAGAGTTAATGGACTATCCAGTATCCTTTTAATGAATTCATTCTCTTTTTCAATTATTCAGTTATTTTTTATTTCTTACAACTAAGAATCTTGACTCGTACAGAGGTGCTTTATAGAATATATTCTAGAATTTTAAGCTTTTATGTCATTTAAATGGAAAATAAACACTGAACCACTATAGAGCTGGCAAACACATTATGAAATTAAAATATACCACTTTGAAATATTATTTTTAAATGATATTGTAGTACCAAAAGTAAGAAAAATGTAATTTCTGACTAAAAAGTTCCTTTAGATTTACCATATTCAGCCTCACTGCAAAACTAATCATTTATCACAGTGAGAGCAATGATACACAAGAATGTAGAAAACACTGCTCTAGAACATTCCACTGAAAGTATATTCCTAACCATCCTTTCCACCATGTTTCATAAGCTACCACTCATTTCATTTTTATTACCTCTCAACATATCTCCTTTTATCCCTATGAAATGATGATGTAATAAATTTTATAGTAAAAGTGATGAATTGGGCTGGGAAAGAATTGTTTAAAAACAAATACATCCCAAATTCATCTGTAAAATCAACACAATCTCTATCCAATTCTCAACTTTTCCAGATGATGGGGAGGGGGGTTGTTGTTGCTATTGTTGTTTGTTTTTGTTTTGTTTTGTTTGTAGAAATTGACCACCTGATCCTAAATCCCCTAAGGAAATGCAAGTTACCAAGAATAGCGCCCCCAACACACACACACACCCAGACTTTTACACACAGACTTATAAAAGAATAAAGTTTGAGTATTCTCATTTTCTGATTTCAAAACCTAATGCAAAGCTACAGTAAATACATATAGATCAACAAAAATAACATTGACAGTACAGAATTAAACTCATCAGTGGTCAATTAACTTTCTACAAAACAACTAAAAGGTGAAAGAATAGGTTGTTTTTTGGTTTGTTTGGGGTTTTTTTAGCAAATGTGGACAGGGCAACTAGATAGCTACATGCCAAATAATCAGTATAAGGACTTCAGACCATTTACAAAAATAAACTTCAGACCATTTACTAAAATGAGATATCACTTCTCACCTACTAGGATAACTATAACAAAAATGACGGACAAAGCAAGTGTTGGTGAAGGTTTTAAAAAATTAGAGTACAAATGCACTTCTGATGAAAATGTAAAAAGGTGCAGTCACTTTGGAAAACAGTAGGCCATTTTCTCAAAAAGTTAAATGTTAAATTAGCAAATTACCTAGTATTTTCACACGAAGATATATACTCATGAGATTGAATAGGTAAGTCCACACACACACACACACACAAATTATATGAAAGTTAATAGAGGCATTATTCATGAAAGTCAAAAAGTAGAAACGAAATGAATACCTATCAACTAATGAATGAATAAATAAAATGATGTATATCTACATAATATCTACAGAATATTATTCAGACTTAAAAAATGAAGTACTGATTCATGCTATAACAACACGAACCCAGAAAATATTATGCTAAGGGAAAACATTGAGAAATAAAATTCCAAGTATTATTTTATTTCTATTAATTGTCCAGCATAGGGGCTGAGAGTGTAGCTCAGTGTTAGAGTCCTTGCCTAGAATGTGTGAGGCACTGGGTTTGATTCTCAGCACCGCATATGAACAAATAAAATAAAGGTCCATTGACAACTAAAAAAAATAAAACTAAAAGAATTATCCAAGCTAGGCACGGGGGTTCACGCTTGTAATTCCAGCACTTTGGGAGGCTGAGACAGGAGAATCGCGAGTTCAAAGTCAGCCTCGGCAACAGCGAGGCACTAAACAACTCAGTGAGACCCTGTCTCTACATAAAACACAAAATAGGGCTGGGGATGTGGCTCAGTGGTCAAGTGCCCCTGAGTTCAATCTCTAGTACAAAAAAAAAAAGAATTGTCCAGCATAAATAAATAAATTCATAGAAAACAGATTAGTGGTTACCTGAAATAGAAGGAGGGAAAGCTGGGAATGATTGCTAATGGGTATGGAGTTTCATTTAGGGCTGATGAAAATGTTTGCAATTAAATAGTGTTACTGGTTGCACAATATTGTTTAGTTATTAAAAAACATTTGTATAATATAGTTTAAAAGATTTATTTTATGGCACATGAGTTATATATCTCAATAAAAATAAATGAAATAAAAATAAATGAAAACTTCCAGGTTAAGTTCAGAGATATAGAGCAATAAAAAGAACATCATTCCTATACTAACTAGAGGCAGGGAAAATCAGGAAAAAAAAAAAGAGAGAGAGATGGGAATAGGGACAAAGACAAGCAGCATCCAAGGGCAGTGAGGAAATAAAAAGTAGTGTACTATATGCATGATTCATAATATGGAAAGAGGAGTGAAAGAATGGGAAGAAAAAAAATTTTGAAAATAATAGTGGACAGAATATTTCCAAGATTAATGGTAGATACCAAATCATAGACCCATAATTTAAGAACCACTAACCTGGTTAAATAACAAAATAGAACAAAAAATGAGTCTATATAATATTCCTACTACTGAAACAAAACAAAAAATAAAAGTTTTGAAAACATTACCCAATAAAGATCTTAAAATTCATTAGTTATAGAGGAACACAAATAACAAACATAATTCTCTTCAGAAACCATGCATTCAAAAAAAAATGCAATGCCATCTTTAAAGTACTTAAAAATTTTTCAGCCCTAAATTTAATACTCAGTAAAAATACCTTCAATAATAAAAAAAGAATAAGGCTTTCCCAGAAACACAAAACCTTGGAAGATTGAAGTCTAAGAGATCCATTCCAAAAGAAATGCTTAAGGAAGTTTATTAGAAAAAGAAAAAGAGCCGGGAGCGGTGGCTCAAGCCTGGAATCCCAGCACTTAGGGAGGCTGAGACAGGAGAATCACGAGTTCAAGGCCAGCCTCAGCAACGGCAAGGTGCTAAGCAACCCAGTGAGACCCTGTCTCCACATAAAACACAAAATAGGGCTGGGGATGTGGCTCAGTGGTTAAATGCCCCTGAGTTCAATCCCCAGTACCAAAAAAACAAAACAAAACAAAACTTAAAACCTGCATCTACATAAAGAACTTAAAATATCAGTAACAGAATTAATAAAGACAGTTAAATTCAGCTTTTTAAATTAACTGTTAATTAAAGTATAACTTACTATGTAAAGCAGAAACAGTGTATATTATAGGACATATGTACATACATGTCTTTCACACACAATAACACCAACAATATCATATAGAATCTCTGAAGAAAGAAATGAATGATGTAACATTTTCTTGAAATGAAAAACTCAATGATTAAAATTTCAATTCCCCAAATTTAATTGAGAAATTCAAAACTATACTAAACCAAAATCCAGCAAGCATTTTTGTAAATATTAACAATTTATTTTTAAAATTATACAAAAATCCATACGAATTAAAATAGCCAAGACAATTATGAAAATGGAAAATGTTGGAGGAGTCACATTACCTGAATTCAACAGTTTGCTATAAAGCTGTAATTAAAAAGGCACAGTGTATTAACATAAAGATATACATACACATAGATTTTTGGAACAGAAGAGAGAGCCCAGAAATATACCTATTCAATATAATTAAGTAATTTTTTATAAAGATTCAACAAAAATTTAATAAAGGATAGTCTTTTAATCCATGGTCCTAGAAAAATTGGCTTACCATATGTGTTAGTCATCTTTTTGTTGTGAGAGAATACGAGAAGCATCAACTTAGGAGGAAAGGTTAATTTTGGATCAGGATTTCAGTGGTTTCATTCCATGATCACTTGGCCCCATTCATTGGGCATGAATCAAGGCTGAACATCATGGAGGACAGCATGTGATGTGAAAACCTGCTCATCTCACAGCAGAGGGGAAGCAAAGAGGGAGAGAGTGAGTAAGGGGTCAGGGAAAAGATATACCCTTCAAGCACATTTCCCCAGTGACCTATTTCTTCTAACTGACCCTACCTTCTAAACTTTCCAGAACCTCCCAATAGTGCCATGAACTGGGAACCAAGCCTTCAAAACATGAGCTTTCCAGGGACATTCCAAATTCAAAATACATCACTAGAGTTGAATATATATTTAAATTAGTTTTACATAATGAGGCCCTATTCTCACAACCAGGGAAAGACATCACCAAGAAGCAAAGAAGAAAGGCTCAAATGAGCCTGTGGTGCTGGATTCATTTCAGAACTATCAGAAAGAACTTGTTTATTTTATGATATATGCAGATATGTTCATTAATGTGGATATATGTGCACACATCTGTAAATACCTATATATGTATTTTCCTGCTTTGTCAAAAAGAGCCTGGAAGCTGACTTCAGTAGCAATAAGCATACCTAGCACTCAGATCTTGGTTTCCAAATACCTTTCTTCAATAAAAGGAATTGGTGCTTCTTAAGTGCTTATTTTAAGGATGGAGCTGAGGAAATGCAAGGTGACCCTGGAGCATCTTTTGGTATAAGAAGGTAAGAAAGTGTTCCACAAAGGTAGAAGAGATGGGGGCCACATTCAAAGGAGAACAGAAGTAAAATAGAAAGACCTCCTAATTACCAAGCTGGAACCCTTTCTGAAATACAATAAACGAAGATAACATTGAATTGTAAACCCCAAAAATATATTAATATTCGTATATTCATACAGATATAAATAACTGAATAAACAAATGAGGAAGAGTAATATCTTAGTGCGTTTTCTATTGCTATAACAATACCTAAAACTGAGTAATTTAAGCCAGGCGTGGTGGCGCACTCCTATAATCCTAGCACTTTGGGAGGCTGAGACAAGAGAATCGCGAGTTCAAAGCCAGCCTTAGCAACAGCGAGGTGCTAAGAAACTCAGTGAGACCCTGTCTCTAAATAAACACAAAATAGGGCTGGGGATGTGACTCAGTGGTCAAGTACCCCTGAGTTCAAGCCTCAGTATCAAAAAAAAAAAAAAAACTGGGTAATTTATAAAGAAAAGGAGTTTACTTTGGCCCACATATCTAGAAGCTGGGAAAATTAAACATCACATTCTGGCATCTCCTTGGCATCTCCACATGCTGTGTCAACCATGTGCATGGTTGCTTTCCCTTGGCTTATAAATGCATCATTCCAACCCTGCCTCTGTCTTCCCATAGACTTCTCTCCTCTGTTTCTATGCCTGATTGCAAATTTTCCTCTTTTTAAGATGACAAGAGTCATATAGGATTTAGGCCCATTCTAATATAATATGATTTCATCTTAGCATGATTGTATTTACAAAGACCTATTTCAAATAAGGCCATGTTTTCAGGTTATGAGTAAGAAGGAATATTGAAAAATATTATTCAATTCTACAAACATGTGGTCAAGATTAATACCAATGGTAAAAAGTGGATTGATATCATCTTCTCATTGGTTTCTACAGAGCTGATTTAATGTCTTTGCCAGATGATTACTACATCTTATGCTTGGGATCTGTTGATTGTCTTTCCTAAGTGTGTCATGATTTTCCTGATTCTTTGCCTGCTCAGTCATTTCCAAATTTACCCTGCACAATTTGATATTATTACAGGAGACTCTCATTTTGGTTAAATACTATGAACAATGTTGACGGGTTTTGTTTCAGAAGGTAATCAACTCTATTGGGTACAATCATCAAGGTCTGTCTAGCACTTCATTAACTGGTTTCAATGACACTTCAATTTTCAAAGCATTGCAATACTATTTGGATCTACCTCTTCCATGTGTCACTTGTTAATCTGGAATTTGAGCTGAGGTTTATCTCTGATTTTAGTTATAAAAGTCATGATATGCTTTTAGAATCATATCCTAAGTATGCACATTTCACAGTTGATCCCACAAGATTATGACAAATATATGTGAATTACTTTTATAAGCTCAGTCCTCTCTAAGATGTCTCTGATACTTCCTGGTTTTTTTTTTTTTGGTCTTCCAGACAGCAATCTGGAGTTCTATATACTTTACTCTATTATATGTTTTCTGCATCTGGAGTATAGTCATGATAGGATAGAGAGAAACCAAAAGCAATAAGTCTTCCTCACATTTTTTGGACCACTGGTCAAAGAAGCAGTTTCTCCTCTCTAAATTGTAAGCACCAATGGCTGGACTATCCTCACAGGTGCTACCAGAAGGTCTCTTTCCTGCTCACCCATCAGAGATTCTTTTGGAGTTCTCTATGTCTTTGTTAACATCCACTTCTAGGTTTCATACTGCCTAAAATAATGGGAAAAAATAATGAACCACTACCAGTCTAGAGATAACACAAATTATGGTCTTCTCTTCTCTTTTCTTTCTTTCATTCTTCCTTCCTTTCTTTTTCTTTCTTTCCTTCTTTCTTTCTGCTGTTGTGGCCATTCACTGCTATTTACTTCTCAGTCTCCTCATATGGCTGCTTCATGCATTTTGTCCAAGTGTGATAACTCATTCAATGTAAGAGACAGAGTGAAATGTGCTTACTCCACGCACCTGAAACTGGAACCACCAGGATGACAATAAAGTAGACATCAATGACAAAAATACATCAGGAACTCCACAAATATTTAGCGGCTAAAGAGCACATTCTAAATAAACAGAGTGTCTCAAGGGACACTAAAGTGTATTTGGAACTAAATGAAAATGAACATACAATATATCAAAATTTGAGTAAAGCAGCTAATTCAGTGGCATAAGCTAATTATGGTATAAAATACTTATTTTAGAAAATAAGATATACATAAAAATAATATATATATATATATATAAAATAAGATAAACTTAGTCTATAGACTAAGTTTCTACTTTCAGAAATTGAATGAATTAAAGATAACTAAACCCAAAGTGACAAAAGGGAAGGAAATAATAAATATAAGAGCAAAAATGAATAAAATTTAAAATCTTTGAAAAAGAAATATTCAGAAAGGCAATAAAACCAAATGTTATTCTTTGAAAAGGATAAGTCAACCTATTTGTTGATTTGATCAAGATTACAGAAGAGCTCTCCCCCACCCCCACCACCAATCTGCACACCCACTCAGGAGCCCAGATCCAGGCCCAAGACTGCCTCCAAGGACCCCTGCGGGAGTCTGGGCCTAAGTGAGACCAAGGAACATCCTCATTCTGCTCCAGAGCCCCTGCTGACCTGCAGGAGCCCAGGCCAGGGCCCAGGACCACCTCCAGGGACATCTGAAGGAACCCCAGCCAAGGTCAGACCAAGGATTGCCCACACCAATCTGCCAACCCATTCAGGAATTCAGGCATGAGTCCAGGACCACCACTGGGAACCACCCACAATCAGGCCTAGGACTGCCCCAGCAGGCTTGTGTGAGAGCACAGGCCCAGGACTGCCCCTGCACAGAGTAGAGGTCCACACTGTCGCCCCTTCCCATAACCATCATGGGACACTGCAGCCATCACCATAGCCCTCCACATGTACTAGCCTCCACCTTAAGACAACAGACAAGGCCTGGAGGCAGTGACCTGCCACAGCTCAGCACATCACAGCACTGCATCTCAGATCAACCAGCCCAAAGCCATTGTAAGTCCCACCCTTTCAGCCCCATTTCTGAAAGTGTGTACATCCATCTTAAGCCCCCCCACTGCCATCTTGAATTACCTCCACTACCACCACCACCATCTTTAGTTGCAGTAACATCCATCTGGGGACACCTGCTGGGGACTGGAAATGAACTCCAAGGTGAGGTACAGTAAATCTTCAGGGTCATTTCAAGATTATAGGATAGAAACCACAGATCAGCAAATACCTCAGATGGGCACTGCAAGAAAGAAAGACACATAATCAACATGAAAAAACAAAGGAAGAAAGTGCCCCAAACAAACCAAGATACTACAATAATAGAAACTATTGACAATGCAGTTGATGAAATGTCAAAGAATTCAGAATGTACATAATTAAAATGATCTGTGAATTTAAAAATCATTTAAGTGAGCAAATACAGGTAAAAACTGACCAATCCAACAAAGAGATAAAAGAGAACATAAAGGCAACCTTTGATCACACCAACAAAGAGATAAAGGAACAGATACACTTAGCAAAAGATTGCTTCAAGAGTTAGAGATTATGAAAAAAAAACAATTAGAAATTCTTGAAATGAAGGAAACAATAAACCAAATAAAAAACTCAATAGAAAGCATCACCAACAGGCTAAATCACTTGGAAGATAGAACCTCAGATAATGAAGACAAAATATACAATCCTGAAAATAAAGTTGACCACACAGTGAAGATGGTAAGAAACCATGAACAGAACATCCAAGAATTATGGGATAGTATTAAAAGACAAAATCTAAGATTTATTGGGATAGAAGAAGGCACAGAGTTTCAAACCAAAAAAAATGCACGATCTCTTTAATGAAATAATATCAAAAAATTTTGCAAACATGAAGAATTAATTGGAAAATCAAATACAAGAGGCTTACAGACACCAAATGTACAAAATTACAACAGATCTACACCAAGTCATGTTATAATGAAAATGCCTAGCATACAGAATAAGGATAGAATTTGAAAGGCTGCAAGAGAGAAGAATCAAATTACATATAGGGAGAAACCAATTTGGATCTCAGCAGATTTTTCAATCCAAACCCTAAAAGCCAGAAGTTCCTGAAACAACATATACCAAGCCCTGAAAGTAAATAGATGCCAAGCAAGAATCTTATATCCAGCAAAACTGAGCATCAGATTTGATGATAAAATGAAAACTTTCCATGATAAGCAAAAGTTAAAAGAATTTACAGCAAGAAAGCTTTCACTACAGAGCATTCTCAGCAAAATAGTCCAAGAGGAGGAAATGATAACCAACAGTGAAAATATACAAAGAGAGTAATTACACTAAAGGGAAGTCCAATCAAAGGAGAAACCAAGTCAAGTTAAAAACCAAAAATAAACCAAAATGACCAGGATTACAAATCGTATTTCAATAATAACCTTGAATGTGAATGGCCTAAACTCATCAATTAGAGGCATAGACTGACAGATTGGATTAAAAAAAAAAAAAAAGACCCAATAATATGCTGCCTTTAAGAGACTCATCTCACAGGAAAAGATATCCACAGACTGAAGGTGAAAGGGTGGGAAAAAAATGTATCATTCACATGGACCACGTAAACAAGCAGAGGTTTCCATCCTCATATCAGATAAAGTGGACTTCAAACCAAAGTTAGTAAAAAGGGATAAAGAAGGACATTTCATACTGCTTAAAGAAATCATACATCAACAAAACATAACAATCTTAAATATATGTGCCCCAAACAATGAGGCATCTGCGTATATCAAACAAATCCTACTCAACTACAAGAATCAAATAGACCACAAAACAATAAACCTGGGTGACTTTAACATACCTCTCTCACCACTGGATAGATCTTCCAAACAAAAACTAAACAAAGAAATCATAGAACTTAATAATACAATCAATAATTGAAACTTAACAGACATATATAGAATATTCCATTCATCAACGAGGGAATGCACTTTCTTCTCAGCAGCACATGGATCCTTCTCCAAAACAGATCATATGTTATGCCACAAAGCAAGCCTTAGCAAATACAAAAAACAGTATAGATACTACCTGCATTCTATCTGACCATAATGGAATAAAATTAGAATCAAAGACGGATTAAAAAATAGAAACTACGTCAACACATGGAGACTAAATATTTTGCTATTCAACAAAGCATGGATAACAGGAGACATCAGAGAAGAGGTAAAAAAATTCTTAGGGGTAAGTGAGAACTCCAATAAAACATATCAAAACATCTGAGACATTATTAAAGTAGTGTTAAGAGAAAAGTTCATTGCATTAAACTCATTCATTAAAAGAAAAAAAGTCAACAAATAAATGACCTGACATACATCTCAAAGCCCCAGAAAAAGAGGAACAAACCAACACAAAAGAAGTAGAAGACACAAAATAATTAAAAGCAGGGCTGAAATCAATAAAACTGAAACAAAAAAATTCAAAAAAATTGACAAAACAAAAAGCTGGTTCTTTGAAAAAATAAATAAAATTGACAAACCCTTCGCCACTCTAACAAAAAGGAGAGAGAAAACCCAAATGACTAAAATTTGTGATGAAAAAGGAATGATCATGAACAAACACTACTGAAGTACAGAGGATAATTAGAAACTATTTTGAAAATTTATACTCCAGTAAAATTGAAAACATCAACAAATTTCTAGAGGCATATGACCTACCCAAACTGAACCAAGAGGACATACACAACTTAATCAATTTCAAGCAAAACACAGAAGATGCCATTAAAAGCCTACCAACAAGAAAAGCCTGGGACCAGATGGATTCTCAGCCAATTTTTACAAGACCTACAAAGAATAATTAATATCAATAATCCTTAAATTATTCCATGAAATAGAAAAGAAGGGAACCCTTCCAAACTCATTCTATGAGGCTAATATCACCTTGAAAGCAAAACCAGACAGAGACACATCAAAGAAAGAAAATTTTAGACCAATGTCTCTGATGAACATAGATGCAAAAATTCTCAATAAAAATTTGGCAAATCACATACAAAAGCATATTAAATAAATAGTGCACCATGACCAAGTGGGGTTTATTCCAGGAATGCAAGGTCGGTTCAACATACAGAAATCAATAAATGTAATACATCACATCAAAAGACATAAAAATAAGAATCATATGATTTTATCAATTGATGCAGAGAAAGCACTTGACAAAATACAGCACCCCTTTATGTTCAAAACACTAGAAAAACTAGGGACAGTAGGAATATACCTCAACATTGTAAAAGCTATGTATGTTAAAACAAAGGCCAATATCATCCTAAATGGAGAAAAATTGGAAGCATTCACTCTAAAAACTGGAACAAGACAGGGATACCCTCTTTCACCACTTCTATTCAACATAGTACTTGAAACTCTAGCCAGAGCAATTAAACAGACGAAAGAAATTAAAGGGATACAAACAGGAAAAGAAGAACTCAAACTATCACTATTTGCCAACAACATGATTCTATACTTAGAGGATCCAAAAAATTCCACCAAAAAACTTCTACAATTAATAAATGAATTCAGCAAATTAGTAGGATATAAAATCAATACCCATAAATCAAATGCATCAGCAGTAATGAATCCTCTGAAAGAAAAATTCGGAAAACTACCCCATTCTCAATAGCCTCAATAAATAAATATATACACACATATATACATACATACATACATACATACATACATACGAATCAATTTAACAATAGAGGTGAAAGACCTCTACAATGAAAATTGCAGGACACTAAAGAAAGAAATTGAAGAAGATCTTAGAAGGTGGAAAGATCTCCCATGCTCTTGGATATGCAGAATCAATATTGCCAACACGGGCATACTACACAAAGTTCTATAAATAATCAACACAATTCAAATTAAAATCCCAATGTCATTTCTTATAGAAATAGAAAAGGCAATCATGAAATTCATTTGGAAAAATAAGAGATCCAGAATAGCCAAAGCAATCCTTAGCAAGAAGAGTGAAGGAGGAGGCATCACAATACCAGACCTTAAACTATACCACAAAGTTATAGTGACAAAAATGGCACCAATGGTACAAAATAGAAGACACAGAGACACACCCACATAAATACAGTTATCTTAAACTAGACAAAGGTGCCAAAAACATACACTGGAGAAAAGATAGCCTCTTCAACAAATGGTGCTGGGAAAACTGGAAATCCATATGTAGCAAAATGAAACTAAATCCCTTTCTCTTACCATGCACAAAACTCAACTCAAAGTGGATCAGGGATCTGGGAATCAGACCAGAGACCCTGCACCTAATAGAAGAAAAAGTAGGCCCAACCCTTCATCACATTGGATTAGGCCCTGACTTTCTTAACAAGACTCTTAAAGCGCAAGGAATAAAATCAAAGATCAATAAATGGTATGGATTTAAACTAAAAAGCTTCTTCTCAGCAAAAGAAACAATCTATGAGGTGAAGAGAGGACCTACATTCTGAGAGAAAATTTTCGCCATGCGCACATCAGATAGAGTGCTAATCTTCAGGATATATAAAGAACTCAAAAAACTTAACAACAACAACAAAAAAGAATCCAGTCAATAAATGGGCTAAGGAGCTGAAAAAACATTCCACAGAAGGAGATATACAATTGATCAACAAACATATGAAAAAATATTCAACATCTCTAGCAATTAGAGAAATGCTAATCAAACCTACTCTAAGATTTCATCTTACACCAGCCAGAATGGCAGTTATCAAGAATACAAACAATAAGTTCTAGTGAGAATGTGGGGGAAAAGGCACACTAACAAACAATAATAAGTGCTGGCGAGGATGTGGGGTAAAAGGCATACTCATATATTGCTGGTGGGACTGCATTTGGTGCAACCAATCTGGAAAGCAGTATGGAGATTCCTTAGAAAATTTGGAATGGAACCATTTGACCCAGCTACCCCACTCCTCCATATATACCCAAAGGACTTAAAAACAGCATACTACAGTGACGCAGTCACTTCAATGTTTATAGAAGCTCAATTCACAATAGGTAAACTGTGGAACCAACCTAGATGCCCTTCAATAGATAAATGGATAAAGAAACTGTGGTATATATACACAATGGAATAATACTCAACAATAAAAATAAAGTTATGGCCTTTGCAGGTAAATGGATGGAGTTGGAGAATATCATGCTAAGCAAAGTAAGCCAATCCCACATTCTTAGAAGGTGGAAATGTTCTTTCTGATAAGTGGATGCTGATCCATAATGGGGAAGGGGGCATAGGAAGAATGGAGGAACTTTGGTCAAAGGGGAGGGAGAAAGGACATGGGGGCAGGAACGATGGTGGAATGAGATGGACATCTTTTAGGTAAAAATATTCATTTCTCAGCTTATTTAAAATATATTTGTTATTTCCTAAAGTCTTTTATGACTATCATTTGCCATTATCTTAACTTGTATATAGAGGTTAAATTCCTGCAGAATATTACTAATATTAAGATATTAGTAATTTAAATAGATCAAAATTTTGATTAAGTTTCCTGGACAACTGTTTTACCCTTTGAAAGTTTTTTTAAATTTTTTTAGTTGTTGATGTAACTTTATTTATATGTGGTGCTGAGGATCAAACCCGGTGCCTCACACATGCAAGGCAAAAACTCTACTATTGAGCCACAATCCCAGCCCTGCAAGTTTTTTAAAAACCTTAATGATGCCAAGTGTGGTGTTGCTCACCTCTAATCCCAGTGGCTGGGGAGGCTGAGGCAGGAGGACTGAGAGTTCAAAGCCAGCCTCAGCAAAAGCGAGGCACTAAGCAACTCAGTAAGACCCTGTCTCTAAATAAAATATAAAATAGGGCTGAGGAGATAGCTCAGTAGTCAAGTGCCCCTGAGTTCAATCCTGGGTACCTACAACAAACAAACAAAAAATATTACAGTACAGTACACATGGTGAGAATTAAATTGTGGATATGTAGTATGGAGCCTCAAGGATTGTTGATATATTATCAAAAGACTGTGAAAAGAAAAATCCAAATGTCCTCAAGCATTGGGCCTAAACAATTAGAAAAATATGTTTGCCATGTACCAATCAGAAAGAGAGAAGAAGGACCTATATAAGTCAGGATGCATGTATTCCTGCACATAACAGAAACAACCATAATGCAAGCAACTAAGATTTTATCAGCTTCCTTCTATCTCATTTAAAACAAGTTTGTTGATAAAAAATCAAAAATTTCATTGGCATATTCAAGTTCACATAATTCTCCACTCTCTTCATACATATGTTCCATTCACAGTGTTGCCTATTGTCTACATGAAACCTACTCCACAAATTACACTTGCTCTCCATCTAGAAGAAGCAAAGTCAGACTCGCAGTGGGATCCCTTTCAGCTATCTCACATCTCTTCCGGCAGCTACAGAGAAAGTCCCATCTAACAGTTGCATTTATATCCCATTGATTAGAATTAGTTGCATGATCACCATTATTCCAAGGATACCTGGAATATGTGTTGTTTTATACTGGTCTTTAACGTATCCAACTAAAGCCTAAGCTTCAGCTAGTACCATGTAAAAATTGTTTGTGATGAGGAAGAGAAGGAAATGGAGATTGGAATTGAATGGAATCACATAGGGATCAAATACAGCAATGAGAAAATTATAGAAATTTTGTGATATACCCAGTGATACAGGACAGAACTGCATGGAAAACACTATGGGAGATGAAAACCACCACCAAATGTGATAGAATAAGAGAAATTGGCCCAATGACAGTATTCTAGAGATTTAGTCTATTTAAAAAAAAAACAGGCAGTTTGTCCCAAATATTTTGAAAGAGAAAATGCTGTTGGTACTGAATAAATATAAATAAGGAAAAAAGGCAAAAAAAAAAAAAAGAATTGAAGTGTAGATTAGGAAGCATAACCTCAAAAAACTATATGAAGAGAATACCAACAAAGATTTGTACAGAGTGCATTATAGACTAAGGTGTGGTGTAGAAAGCAGAGAATAACAATAATTTATACCAAAATTTTGGTCATTACTATGGATGCTTTGCTGCAAATTCTAGTTTAGATCATAGAGTAACTACTATTCATGTTTTGTAATGTGGATTGGACAGTGTCAAATCAATACATTGCTCAATATTGGCCATCTCTTTTAGCACAAGAAATATCAGTACAGTCACTTTCTTATGTGGCCTTGAGTTGTTTCATTTGTGTTGTTTTCAATGATCAATATAAGAGGGGAAAAATTTTCTTTGGACACTAATTGTGTCCAAAGACTTACATGGAATTGTGTCCAAACTCTTACATGGAAACATCATTTATACATTAATTATTATAAAGCAATAACAATAATAAAAAAGTGAAGTTTTTATTAATATAACAAATAATATGGAAGAGAGATTACACATGTAAAGGGTACTTAATTGGTTCAATATAGCTTTGTTTCTCACACATAACAGAAAAGATTAGCATTTTATTATTTATATCAGTCAAGAATTATCTTATTGAAAGTCAGCTCATTTATTTCATATTCACAGCACTGAAGAGAGAATATATTAAGAGGAAATTTATTTGGAAGTAGGGAAATACAGAAGAAAACTGTACAATCTTCTTTAGGATTACTTTCTTTCATTATTTAAATCTATTCATGAAACGACTGTCCCAAACACCTCATTCCTTTGTTTTATTTTTTTTAAAGACTCTTAACATATGTGAAAAATTCAAAATATTTCAATCGGGACTGTATAGCTTGGCCAAACATCATAGAAATACCTACTTTCACTAATAGCTTCCTTTGCCTTCCAAACTAAGTAACTTAGGAAATTACTTCTGGTAGGTTTGAAAATGACTGCAAGTATCAACAATTAGCTCAGTAACTACTGCAATGATTGTTTGATTTAAATCTAAATTATTTCATTGGTTCCAAATGAATCAAGTATGTTAACAGTTTATAAAAACAGAAACTTCAAAAGATACTAGTTTCACACCTTCCTAGCCTACGAACTCTCCTGAAGAACCTTCCAACAAAGGTTTTTGATCCCACAGTTATGGGCCCTTTTCTATAAATAAAGAAATGAGTCTCTGTAATATAAACAAAAGCGAAACATGTAATGAAACTTGAGCAATGTATTAGAAAGGAAACTGCCCTTTAGAGATAATGGATCTATTCTCTACTCCATGCATGAATGCAACTCTCATTAACGCTAATGGAAGTTATGCATGAGCATCAAGAAAATATACCTGGTATAAAGGATTTCCAAAATGGGTAATGGCATCTAATCTATTCCTGGCATAGTTTCATCTTTATGCAGCCAAACAAAACTACTCTTGAAATTTGGGGCTAAACATAAGCATTTAGATAAAGAATTTTTAAGTACTAAGGGACTCTTAGAACACAGCAATCCTTTTGCATTTTTCTTCCCTGTTAAAACATTCCTTCTAGCCACTTTGGTATGATTCTTTCTGGCCATTGCAGGGATCTTAAAAGGCTGATTTCAAAGCAATGAGGTCAACTAATCAATTAAATAAGATAACCTATATTGTTTTATCTCAATGTCTAACAGAAATTTGGTGCTTAGAAAAGTTTAGCTGCTTACACTATCTCATTTGAATTTTCTCAAAAGAAAATTGTCCTGGTTTTAGTTATCAATAAACACTTTTATTTCCAGAAGGCTTTTTTTACCCCTGAATTCAAAGGTTCTTGATTACATATTATCTATCTTTTGGTATTTTCACTGGCTTAAGACAGCTGCTTAAAGCTTTTTGACTACAGAATTTTTTGAAGTCAGATATTCTCACATCGAAGCAATTATAGTTTTTTTATTAAGCAAATTACAGACACAATTTCCCTAGTTTATTGAAAATATCCAAGCTAAATATTAATATAGTATTCCAATAAACATTAAAACACATGTTGAAAACCAAGGCAGTGTTGTTAACCTTTCAGCTCACTATCTTTAATGATTTCTCTCAGAGAAGCAACGTCAGAGCTCAACATTGGCACTTAGATTCAGAAATGGTCTAGAATTTCCTCTCTGTACAGCTGGTGTGTGCTCCACCACACAACTCAGGATAACTAATTGTTTTGAAATATACTACTTCACAGGTAATAGTCTTTGTTTTCAAGTAATTAATTACTAAGTTTACCTAAATGAGTTCTTATCCATTTCTTGTAGTGATATTTTAGGAATTTCTGTGCTCTTTATAATTTCTTAGCAAAATTAGGTCTTAGAAGATTTCAGTGTTCATTCTCTCTCATTCTTTCTCCCTCCCCCCACACCCGCCTCTCTCTCATATAAGAATTTCTTGTTCCTCTTCCTATCTGACAGAGTGAAACCAGTTAATTCTATTAAAGTTGTCAAGAATAGTGTGCATAAGAATAGTGTACATAATAAAAACCAAATGGGCTGACTGCTTACATAAATATCTTCATATTTTCCATAATAATCACACACACGAATATACTGCTAAAATGTTTTGGGAAAGCTTGAAACCATGCCTTTTGAGATATAAAATTGGATAGAGGAGAGAAAGTAGAGAGAGATTCTGACATAAAGTTTGGAAAAATCCTAAATCAAACAAGTTATGAAAGAAGTCAGCAAGGATAAAACTAATATGTTAGAAAATTTCCTGTATTCTTCATATTTTAAATATTAAGTATTATTGTAACACATTGAGTATTATTCAGAGACTGAAGTCCAGAGGAATTTAGTAAATTTCCTGAAGTTGTGCATCTAATAAATGGTGTATGAATACATATTTCATTCCAAAGCTCCTGAAATTTCCACTAGACATTCCTACCTCACTGTCATTTAGCCAATACTACCTGTCCCCTATGTAAGTCACCAAAGCTGTCAAATGAGAAAGCTTTTGTTCTTCTATAAAGCTCCAACTGCATGTACTCCAAACCATTGGATCTGTTTATTTTAAAATAATCTTTCATGTTCAGAAGTCTATGGTGGTCTAATTACTTCAGATATTTTACTGCATCTATATTGCTCTTAATCCCCAAAGCAATATCTTTAAAAGAGTTGTTTTCCATTCATGTTCAAAATAATATTACTTGAACTCCAGTTTTCTAGTTAACTTTGACTCCTTAGTTCCAAGTATTGAATCATATAAAATTCTATAAATGACTACCTATTATTATATTATAATTAAAATAATCCATTTTTACTGTTCTAAAAGCAATATGCTTCAGATAGGCTTTCTATTATTCTCTTTGCATTTTCCTCAATTTCATTTTTAATTTTGCTCTTAAGGAAACAATCAGACATAGTAGCATAGTGAAAATGGCCCCAAATTCCTAAAAATAATTTAATAATATTTATGATTTTTATGAAATATTTAAAAACTTGATTGTTCTTCAGTCTCCAAAGCAGCAAATTTGGGGCTTAATATTTACCTCAGTGATTTGTTAAGTTGAAAAGGTATTGTAGCTGTTACATGTTGTGTACAAAATAAAATTTTAGACTTTATTATCATTATCGTCAACAGTATTCAAGTCAATAAATTTAGGCTAGAAAGAACTGCTTCATCATCCAGCATTTATATGCATAAGTTACTGAAATTTGCTTTTTAAGTTGTGTACAATACCTGTTAATTGGTGGGCATTAAGTTAATTAAGGCACACAAAGCATTAATTATAGGGGATGGAATATTCTCTAACAAGTGCCTCACGAAAGTAGAGAATGACTGTGATATCATCTATGTGGTGTATGAGTTCTGTGGGCACAACACAACTCTTTTTTTCTGCAAACCTAAATTTGTATAGCTAAATGATAAATTGTCCTTGGAAGCAGAGACTAATAACCTTTTTTCTCTTTTCCTTTTTTCTTTTGGTTTCTTTATTTCCAAAAGTTTAAAATTGATCCATTATTCCAATAAAATAAAACAACTTACTGAACTTTCTCACAACTTATCATTTTTTTCTTCCCCTCCTTTCTCCAAACTCTATTTTTATATAGTCCGTTTACTTCCAGGGAAGTCTCAAAAATTCATTTGCCCAGAATATAAAAATATAAAGATCAGATTAAAATTACCATATGATTTTTTGGGAAGAAGAAAAGCATTGTTTTGTTTAGCTTAAACCACAGTACTAAGTCATCTAGCAAACACTTTCAAGTATAAAAATCAAGAGAAGAAGCCACATAAAAGTCAGTCATATCTTTGGGACCCAGAGACTCCGTGTATCTCTATAAAGTAGTCAAATATTCATTCAACACTTAGATCAAGAAATAAAACTTTTCAGAATCAAAATGTGAGTAACAAGTGTACTGGAAATCAGTTATACAACTTGTGAAGCACACATCATCTTGTCAAGGTAGATTTTTGACTACAATAGATAAAAATAACCTAAATACTACCTTATGGAAAGATCCACCACAACTGTACCCAAGTTACTTTATGCACCTCTCCAGAAATTATTTTTCACTGTGGTGGTTGTTCATATTATATCTATGTCACAAAAAAATAAGAAGAGAACTAGCTACATCTGCTTGGTATTGGAAAAGGAAAGCATTCAGTCCTCCATCTGGGTTCATATTAGCCAATGAACTACACTTTCATTTTTATTTTCAAACAATATTCTAGTCAATGCATCAACCACATTGCCTCAGATTTTTGACTACTACAATGGAATTCCAAGTATGCCTTACATAACTGTCAAAACTCACCTTTCACTATGCCATGATTCTCTTCAGGTCTTAATAGCTAAAACTTAAATCTGATGGATTAAAGCAATGCTTTTTTCATTTAAAAACACATACTTAGAAAAATAAACCTAAAAAAGAAAAAAGATTGACTCTATAAATTGAAACACATAAAGCTGAAAATACAAAAAGACTGGAGTTACATTAAAATAAGTATAATTTAAAAGTCAAATTTAAGTATATGAGGAAAGCATATGAAACTGTGTGTATTTTAGCCATCAGGAACCGACAATATTATTTGCCACAAAATTCTTAAGTTTCTTTAACGAAATAATATAATGTTTAAAATGTGGAGGAAACCACTGTAAAAACTGAGTATTGTTACTATGGCAACAGAAAACCCTTCAACTAGTCTTAAGTATTAAGAAAAGAGAAAATGAATTCTTGTTCTATGAGAAATAACATTACAGAAAGATATGCAACATACCTGTTACACTTTTGACTTAAAAATATTTAAAATTTTCTTACAGAAAACTGGGTTCTGATTATTCAGAAATAAATTGATATAAAATTAAGATATTATAACTCTATAAGGATATTAAAAATCTGAAGATAGCACTTGGGATAAAGCTGGTACATCAAAAGAATTGATTTTGTTTTTTGCTTCATTCAATATATATTTCTGTTTCTAGTACGTACCAGCACTGTGTAAAAGGTACTGTGGATACAATAGTGTCCAAACTAAAACCATCTATATTATCATGGAGAGAAAATGTATAAGATCCTAATCATATACATAACTACATA
Source organism: Geosciurus inauris (assembly GCA_004024805.1). Lineage (NCBI taxonomy): Eukaryota > Metazoa > Chordata > Mammalia > Rodentia > Sciuridae > Geosciurus > Geosciurus inauris. Next base: position 42,608 of record PVHX01011336.1, on the reverse strand, counting down.
TAATTCTAAGATCTTTGCATGTTATTCCTGCTGTCAGAAGCAATGGGTGGCCAGGGCCATAGGGAAAGACTTTCTGATATAAATAGAGCATATGGTGAATATTAGAAACTCTTAAAGGAGAGAGAGAGAGCCATTAGGATCCCAAACATATAGGATCCTGTAGAAAAGTTGACTTTTGACTTTAGTCTAAAGACAAAAAAAATACTATTGAATTGCTAATCAAAGAAATGAGATGGTCATATTTTCATTTCAAAGAAAGCTAAATTTCAGACTATATTATTGTTCAGCATTGTTGTGAAAGCAAACATCAAAAGCTTATAAAATCACCAAAGGATTACATGTCAATCATCAGTGGCTGCTCAGTTGCCACTCATTTATGCCTGCCAGGATGTACATCACCCCCGTACTTTCCATTTTCAAATGGGCCTAAAAGAGGAGCTCCTATTTGGGACAAGGTCTTCTCATGACATATTAAAAGGAGCAAAATCACCAAACAACTCACAATGTTCAAAGGTTCAGGATCAAAGCCAAACAAGATCTCTTTGGTTCAGATTCCATTGATTTCCACTAGTCATATGGCTGAAATTGACCAGGTAGTCAGAAAGTGTTTTCAGCCTAATGTGAAATATGGTAAACCACATGGCAAAGGGATGAGGGTGAGTGGGAAGTGTATAATGTGTTCTATCAGAGAAGGAAGATGATAGTCCAGAATGACAAAACAATCCATCCATCATAGATAATTTTCTAACTTAACTACCTTTAAATTCATTTTAAATTCTTTAAATTCATTTTAGTCTCTGTAATAAATAAAAATACATCATATAGCAAGGATATATCATTCTTAAAATCACCTTGTTACTTAGATGTAAGGTAGATTCACCATGAATAAAGCATTTAGAGGATGTATTCAAGGATGACTTACCTCAAGCAATAATTGGAAGGCATATTACAACTTCATAAAATATGTACTCTCCAATAAAAAAGAAAAAATTAAAAACCATCTGAGCTGATAGATTTCAAAGCCTTTTGTGGTTCATGCATATTTATTATTTTAGTTTTACCTACATCAAATAATTTAATTTGGAAGATTTCATGACCCAACTATTAAGACTTATCACTAGGTATTCATGACCATTCATATCAGAAATATATACAGTACTGTCATATACAGCATTAAAACCCAGCCAACCACTTCCCTAGGAGATGAATGTAGTTAATTCATAAACATAGCAAGAATACTGGCTAGGCACTTAAAATATGAATCATATTTTAGTTGAAAATCAACTATTAAACATCCTCACAGTTAGATAACCAAAATCTTTGTACTGACAAACATAATAACTGCATTAGTATTTTATAATCATGAGGGGATTTCCAAACCCATAAGAAATTACCCCTCACCACTGAAAAATGTGCTTAGTGATTTGGCCACCTTGGAATTTCACCAGTCTGTCTAGAAACTTGCATACCTCCTGCCTGATCAGTGTTCTCAAGCAAAGGAATTTTAATTATTCTTTAGAAGCATCATATGTATACTAATAAATACTAATTTTCAGAACTATGCTTCTACCAACATTTGTTATCATAGTATTTCCATTTAAAAATGACCCAGGCACAGCGTGTTAACTTTCTATTGCTCTGTAAAAAATTACTACAAATTTAGATACTTCATATGTTCCACATTTATTATCTCATACTTTCCTTAGGTTGGGAGTCCAAAGTGAGTGGAGTCCTCTGAGAGTTTCCACCAAGCCAACACAGGACAACCAGGCAATGATTGTCAAAGGCAACCAGGACAATGATCTCTTCCTAGGCTCAGAATCCTCTTACAAACCTACTGTGTTGGCAGATTTCAGTCACTTCTGGCAATAAGAACCAAAACCTCAATTTTTATTTGTTTATTTGTTTATTGATTTATATTTGTTAGTTGTAGGTCAAGACTGCTCTCATCTCCTAGAGACAAGACAGCCTTCAGCACCAAACAGGGTAGTTAGCTTCTTCAAGGACAGCAAGAAAGTCTCCCTTTTGACTAATTCAAAATGAACTAATTAGGGATCCTAGTTACCTCTGCTAATCTCCCTTTGCCTACTAAGATATCATAATAACAAGAATAATATCCCATCATATTCATAGCTCCCTCATGTACTCAAGGGGAGGAGATGGAATCTTCAGGGTCATCTCAGAAACCTACCCACCAATAGTCACACACACTCCCACCCCAACTGTTTGTGCTGAGTCAACAATCCAAAACTGTAGAAATATAAATTTAAACATACACAGCTAATCATGAGTGTAATTTGATATGCCTGGAAGATCCTTTAGGAAAAAAAAAGAACATTTCACAATTTCACAATATATACCATATTGAGTAACCGTCTATAGTTAAAAATTCATATAAATACATGTAAAAATAAAATTTATGTTAAAAATTTATATCAATATGTAACTAATTTGTAAATACTTTTATTATAAATAGTGAGTGAACCAGCAAGGCCGAAAAGAGTAGTAAGATGGCTTCTTTAATCATACAGACTGCACCAATTCCTCCAATTCAATCCATTCTCACTTATTAGGAAACAACATTGCCTTCCTCCTTGTGATGATCCTACATGAACACCAACATGACTAATCTCTACTAGCAAACTCAAAATACATAGAACTGGTTAAACTCATCATGGCAGAATGTTCTTGGATCCCAAAATATGTGAACTAGGTTTTTACAAACAAGTAAACAAATCAATATGAGAGATTGAGAGAGAGAATATGAATATTGGTTGGCTACAGTAATCTTAACCCAACTAATATAAACCCTGAAATTTGTATTCTAATCTGAATGTGCATCAAATTTCAATTCCATTTTTTTTAATTCTCATAGTAGTCTCATAATATTCAAAAAGTATACATACATCTAAACACACGTTTTTCCCCTCATTCTATTTTTCTAACAACCTGAAAATATGATGCTGATAACTGATAAATGTTGAAGGATGAAGGAAATCATTACCTTTTACTATAAGTGGAAAAGTTCTAAGGCTAATAAGGGATAAAAACAGAGACCATTGGAGTTGGTATTTATTACTGAAAATCACCTAATAATATAAGTATTTAATTATCAAAACTATTCAAGGAAGAGTTGGATTTTTAGGTACATTCTTCAGGCAAGCTTTAAAAAGAGCTGAATTATCCTATTCAATTAGAACTCGAAAACTATACATTGAGATTCACAGCCAGTTTGAAAACAGTGACATTTCCTTATTTATCTTTCTGATACACTTTTTATTGTTTGTAATTTTCTTTACTTTCATATATTTTATCCTATTATGAAATATATGATTCAGATTTTAAAATTTGAAGATGTAAAACATACACCATTATTTTACCATACAAAGTAAGTTGAATCTCAATACACAAGTGAAGAGAAATTAATGCAAACATAACTTTAAAATATAGAACCATTGACTAGCAAAAACATGAGAAATGGATGGCAAAATACACTGAAATCTCACCATAATATTTTGTTTTATATGGAAGAATTTATCAAAAAGAAAATTTATCTTTCATATTATTAGAGAAGTTCAGAAAGTAAATAAAATGTAAAGATCCAATTCTAAATGATCTCTTGCTCTGATCCTTCAAGGAATATATTCTAGAAAGATTTCATAGTGTCTCTTTAGTCATCGATAAAATGAACAGATATTTAAAGTTTTAAGATTTGTTAATTCTAAAAATGTTTTTATCAGCTCTTCCTATAAATCATTTAAACATCATTGAACCACTTAAGAACAAACATTAGAGCTTAGTACTAAATGTCAAATAATTTTTTTAGACTTTGTTGTACTTTATAAATTTACTTCAGTAAAGTTGACCTCTTTTGAGTTTAGTTCAAGGCATGGTAACACATGTACAGATTCGTGTAATCACCACAATGATCAGGTTCCAGAATAGTTCCATCATTTCCAAAAAACTCCCCAGGGTTACCCTTTACAGTCACAGCATGCCCCAACCTCTGGTAAGCACTGATTCCCACTACATCTTTGTCTTTCCCAGAATGTCACATAAATGAAATTATACACTCTGTAACCTTTCATTGTTGAATGTTATGTGTAAGTACAAACAAAAGTCATCAAAAAATTCTTAATATAATGCTGTAGAGCTCATTAAAGTAACTTTGTGGAAATATAACTTTGACATCTGCCCAGGGGCTTGAAACAGAAGACAAAACTAGTTCTATAATATATGAAGTCAGAATGAAAGGACAGATATGATGACTTCTGCCACCAGTCTAGGACAGAAAAATGTAAAGCGGTCCCTAAATACTTCTCTCAGAAGTATTTTTCTTGTTCACTCTTAGATATGTTGTACAACTTTAGAATTTATTTTAAGCTGGCTATACTTTTCCCCCTTTAGATATGAGGCTATACTGCATCCACCTAGTGAGGTCAATTAATTTGTGAAAGAGCTCTGACAGCACTGAGCAAATGTTCCTATTCATTTATTAAAGCACCAGAGAGCTGCCATATGCTAATTGTGAATACATTTGTTACCAAGAAAACTTAAGACAACAAAAAGCCATTATTTATACAGGATATTAAATTATTGTTTCCTAAAATAAAAATGGAATTTCTATAATAATGAGGGATGAAATTTCACCTTGATCCTTTATTTGTAATCTCATTTCCTGTGGGCCAAATTTGGAGAAAAGAAAGTCAAAGAATTAAAGGTCTTTCAAATGGTTTTTGATTCATCTTTATAAATGAATTGAAGATCATGGGTACAATAATTCATAATAAAGAAAAAGCCCATAAATATTAGTTTATGATGGGAAATGATTAACTTTATATCAATTAAGAAATTGTCTTCCTAGGAAGGCCATTCAAATAACAAATTGATGGAGTAAACCGCATAAAATAAAGTTATGGTCTCTGCTAGGGCTGTCATTATCTAGAAAGTGATAAAGTCTCTTACTTTCACTTGAACTTATGGTTTAAAAGATTACCAAAACGTGATTCTCATTCTTTTAGAGATAAGGAGAGCTCTGACAGCACTGAGCAAATGTTCCTCATCCATCATATATTAGTTTTTTTCAAAATTGAGGAATTAAAGAACAGTAATAAATATTTATTTCAATTTCTGTTTCTTAGTACCTGTCAGTTTGGTTTTCCTAATATAATAATACAGAACTTCAGCATCCATTAGTTTATCATCATGGTGTTCATAACTGAAGATATACTGATTTACCTTGAAAAGTATCAAGGTATTAAAAATAAAAGTTGCTTTCATGAATAATAAAATAGCTAATCTCTGTCCTGAAATATTGTGTTTGATAGGAGTAAAAAGCTTTCCCACAAATTACATAGGACTAAAATCTAGCCTGCAAGGCTCTGGGAACTATCTGCTTTCCAAACAATCTCAAGATAATATCTTTACTTTGTTTTATACACCACATACTCATGCTACAACTGCTTCATTTCTCCACTACAGAACAAATAGACAATTCAAGCATTTTTTTTTTTTTTTTTTTTTGGTACTGGAGATTGAACTCAGGGGCACTCGACCACTGAGCCACATCCCCAGCCCTATTTTGTGTTTTATGTAGAGACAGGGTCTCACTGAGTTGCTTAGCGCCTCGCCATTGCTGAGGCTGGCTTTGAACTCGCGATTCTCCTATCTCAGCCTCCCCAAGTGCTGGGATTACAGACTTGTGCCACCGTGTCCAGCTTCAAGCACTTTTTCTGTTGGATATTTTATTCCATAAACTATCTAAGTAATTGACTTTGATAAACAATAAACATTTAGTGACCCTCAACTATGTATCAGATGCTTTACTACTGACATTTTCAAAATAATAGAGCCTTTCCAAAGCAAACACAAAGCTCTTATGTCCCTGAAAACATGACACAGAATAGTCAGCATTTACCTGGGGAGCAGCTGAGGATTAGGAATCTGAGTGGGCCATCCAGGAAGGGCTGTGGTTGAGAGCTTTTATAGATCAGCAAATAACATTGGGAATGAGATGAGGATACAACAAGGGGCGACTTGTTCTGATATGGTGTAGAGGAAAGAAAGACCAATCCTATGCAAAGGCATGAAAATAGTGTATCTTCAGTGTCAGCCTCTCTGCTTTGCATTCACTTTGGCTCCATGGAAACAGTAGTTCCTCTTCACTTACCTCATGTAACTAGTGTTTCTTTATCGGCCCACTAAAAAAAATTTGTTCTTGAAACAGGAAATAGCTTTGTTCACTTTAAGATAAGTATGACTCTGTGAATTCTACCCTATCTGTCCAGAACTTGAGAAGAGTCAGCTAAACAATAAAGATCAGCATAATATGAACAGAATCACTGACCCTGCCACCAAAGCACTGCCCTTTCCCTTCCCTTAAAGAATAAAAGGGTTGAACCTGACTCTGCAGCCCATTCCCCCTCATGAGATTTGGATCATAAACAAGAGCCAACAATTCCAAGAAAAATAGAAAGGAGCAGAATTTTAGATATTACTTCTTTCCTGGTTATTTCAATTTCACACCTGAAATTTTTGAAGAATGGGAGGACCCTCTTAACTTTGCATCTAGTCACTATAAGCTCTTAAAAACAAATCACAAAGAATAACTAAGCATTGACTACAAGTCTGCATGTATCTCTAAGTTCACCCTGTGACCTGTCAGAAATCATTATCCTCCTTGTTACAAATATTTAATTTCATAGTGTAACTTTATAAACTCCTTCAAACTTCACCCATGTTGTTCTCAAAACTCTAACAGTTTGGATGATAATCTCTGATAAACTATAACATTTTGGAAGCTGGTGATACTTCACTGTTTTCAACTTTATGGACAACAGAGGATTGACTTCACAGACCTAGTACTATGGTTTGGAGGTGAAATGTCTCCAGAAAGCTTATGTGGGAGACAATGCAGGACTGCTAAGAGGTGAAATGATTAGATTATGAAATTTGTACCCTAATCAGCTCATTAATCCATTTTATGGATTAATAATTTGTACTAATGGGTGGTAATGGTAGGCAGGTAGGGCATGGCTGGAGGAAGTGGGTTCCCTTAGGGCATGCCCTTGGGAAGTAGGTTACTATATTATCCCTGGGTCCTTGCACTCAAGCTCTCTCTGCCATGTCCTGAGGTACTTTCATCTGCCATGGTCTTCCACCATGATGTTTTGCCTCATCTTAGGCCAAGAGCAAAGGAGTCAGCAAACCATGGATTCAAACTCTAAACTTTTCCTCAAAGTTGTTCTTTTTTTTTTTTTTTTTTTTTCTTTCTGGTACTAAGGACTAAATCCAGGGGCACTTAACCACTGAGCCACATCCCAGCCCTCTAAGTTGTTTTTTTTTTTTTTTGGAAGGGGGGCATTGAGCACAGTGATGCAAAATCGACTAATATGCTTAGCTAAATCAAATCCTTCACATTCCAATGAATGGACTGTCTTCCATATTGATCATGGGCCAGCTCCTGTAAAATTATCTTTGAAACCCCCTTAAAAGGGTATTTTGTCAAGAGAAAAGCAATGTGAGGAGCAGATCAGAAATAAATATACATAACGGAGTTTCACTTAAGGCTTTTATAATCAAACCTACACCAATCGTTTGCTCTTTCTTCCACCAATCTTTGATCTTCACTCAATTTGGTATCAATCTTTTGTCATAGAAGTTTACTCAGCCTAAGCGAGTGGTGGTAGCACATGCCTGTAATCCCAGTGGCTCAAGAGACTGAGGCAGGAGGATCACACGTTCAAAGCCAGTTTCAGCAACTTAGAGAAAACTTAAGCAATTTAATGAGAACCTGTTTCAAAATAATAATAATAATAATAATAGGCTAGAGATGTGGCTCAGTGGTTGAGTGCCCCTGGGTTCAATCTACAGTACCAAAAAGAAAGAGGAGAAGGAGGAATAGGAGGCGGAGGGGGAGGAGGAGGAGGAGGAGGACAGGAGGAGGAGGAGGAAAGGAGGAGAAGGAGAAGAAGAAGAAGTAGTTGTTGTTTATTCAATATAGAAAAAACATGTGCTGCCCTATGCTGCCTCAATGTCCCTGTTCATGCTATTGCCTCTGTTTGGAAGATCTTTCTTATTCCTCTCCATCTTTGAAGTTGTAATTATCTTTCAAGATTCAGTTCAAATATAACTTTTTCAGTAATACATGTTGTAATCTACATATTGAATCAATTGTTCCCTAGTGCTAATTTAGGCACTTTTATGATGATATAGCAGTCTTAGAGTTAGTTGTCTAGATTTGTGTCCATCAGCACATGAGAGAACACATGCACAAACCAGTGTCTTAATTATTTTTATATTCTCTAATTGGGGTGCTGTCATGAATAACTGAGTTTGTAGCCCCCTCCATAATTTTTTCACTGATGCCCATTCCAATCTTATCAATTTGTAATCTAAATAAAGATCATGATTTCTACACACAACCACGTTATGCAAAAGCTAGTCTCCCAGCCTCGTCTTCTCACCAAATTGCAACCAATATACACATGATTATTTCAAAGTCACTTCTAACACCAGTGCTTTGATCATAATAAACAGTAAATATTCAATTTAGCTTTATTGACTTAAAAATTATCTTTCTTTTTTTTAGATTTATTTATTTATTTGTTCTAATCAGTTATACATGAAAGCAGAATGTTCTTCAATTCATTGTACACAAATGGAGCACACAATTTTTCACTTCTCTGGTTGTACTCAAAGTAGGATCTCACCATTCATGCATACATGTACCTAGGGTAATAATGACCATCTCATTCCACCATCTTTCCTATCCTCATGCCCACCCCGTTAGGCCAATCCAAACATTCCCATTGGCCCACAACAAATCATTCCTCTAGTTAGATAGCAAGTTGTTGAAATCAAGGCATTTAAGTAACAGCTATTATCACAAGATAGGAAAATGAGATTATGTATAAGTATTGGGGTAGATTTTACTTGGATACATAATATAAAATAGAATTATTTTATATTATATATTTAAGTAACAAAACAAATCAAGTTTTACTCATGAGTAAATGAATTACAAAGCATACAAAAAGGAATTATAGAATTCACTTTTTTAAAAAAATCACTTTCACAATCAATGAAATGGGTTCTGTGATGACATTCGTTATAGTTTTACAGAACTATAACTGCAGGATCACAATCAGATTTGTCAGCTGTATCCAACTTCAGAGTGTATGTTTCTTGTAAGTAAACAAGGGAAAGAAGGGGGAGAGAATCCTTTTTGTAGTCATAGGTTAAGACCATGGTGTCAGCTGGAAAATGATGAACTTTAACTTTTAAAATAAGTTTGTTTTATGTGGAAATCATTTAGAAAGGACAAATATAAAACCATTAATAGCATATTTTCTGAAACATTTCAGACTTCAGCCAAAGATCAAAAGGGTAGCTATAGGGCTGTGGAAAAATAATTTAAGCCTACCAACAGATAGTGCATAAACCTGTTTTAAAATAATTTCAGTAGATGGTATATATTATACACTTACAGATTCCCATAGTATAAATATTCAGTATAAAGTAAAAAATTATCATATCAGAATTTTAAATTTAATGATTTAAATGATCTATTTTTGCTGGTACTTTCATGTGTTTTTTCCAAATGCTGAAATTTATCCTATGTCCTAGTAAGAGACAACATTTTCTGGAAAAGTTTCACTTGACATTTTATTTTTATTTTTTAATTTGTAGTTTCAGAACTGAGAACTTTTCATTGTAATATATTTATTCATTTTTTTAAGTTTATGCTTTTTAAATGAAACAATAAGAATGATGTTTAAGCACATACAGCAGGGCATTTAAGACTTACTACATCTTCTTAGCTAAATCTTCACCTATTTAACAGTAATAGCTGGATGATTTAGCTTTGTTGACCTCCTCAGTTCCCTGAGTTTTCTGAGAACAGTGTCTTCCCCCCAGGGGAACCATGTATTAGTCTCTGCACCAAACATCTCATGTACTCTAAGGAAAATCAGCACATGAGAATGGTTTAGACAGGCAGACTTTTCAGTTCAAATTAAAAAGCAACCAGTTAGTAGTTATTTTACCTTGGCAAGCTACTCACATCTCTTTGTGCCTTCTTTTCCTCATATAAGATTTTGCTGTTAATAATAGTACTTAGCTGTTATGAGTAGGAAATTAGTTAATCTATGAAAAGTGCCAGACAAATTGTAAGTTCTCAGTAACTGCTAATTGTTGTTTTAGTCCCAAATTTGTCACTAAATAATGTGGAATGTAGGAAGACAAGTCATTTACCCATGTGTCAAATGACAATTATAGCACTTTCCTTAACTAATTACTAGGGTTACTATAAATGCAAGTTAAAACCTTTGTTTATTTATGTATTACCTTGAAAGGGTCAATTTTTTTAAAAGTGATTCATCTTAAAATAGATGGAACAAGTGGAATTAAAGATACACTAAATGCACATATAATGGAATATAGGAGACCTAGAAAGAGACAAAATTAAGAAAAATCAATAAATGAATACACTATCTAATCTTGAGTTGGGAATTCTGTACACACTGAACAGAACATGTAATATATACACCCCAAAATCAACAATGCTTATAAAACACAAATATATGGAAAACATTATAAACATATGATAGAGCAATTGTTTTAGAAAGTGTAACATTATAAGTACTCAATAAATATCAGGTGATATGAATACATACATCTTCAAAACATTCTTACAATGTATGTATTTTTATCTCCAATTTACTAATTGCAAAACATAAGTTCAGAAAAGTAAAATAAATGACCCAAGGCCTATAGTACAATTAGAACTATGCAAGAGCTGTGATTCAAACCCAAGTCCTCTGCTGGAAAAGACTGTTCTTTCCAAGATAATTAACAGTCTCTTGGTTCCATGAAATCACATCATGTCAGCGTGCCTGAGGCAATGGCAAAAGCCGAGGCTAAAACAGCCAGTGCATCTTGCCAAACACTTTAGACAGATTAGGTTTCTTTTCCATTAAAGAAGTGGAACATATGGTTCAGGTGGCTAGACAAGTAAGAGGTAATATCCTAAAGAAAGAAATTGAATAATTAATGGACAATAGAAAAACATTAACAATGCAAGAGTGAGAAGAGTTGATATAATTATCTGTAGCCTGTATGTAGTCAACTATATACATTATGTTTTATATTGTGTAGATTGAATTGTACAGGGAGTTGCAAGGATAGTTTTCTCATACGCAATTTTAACCTCTCTCATTGGCTTTAGAACCTAACATTGCACATCTCTTCCACTGGTCAGAAGAAATTAGTTCTACTCTCCTTATATGACATTCTGCTTCTTTTATTTCCTATATTCATGAAGAGATGTTAAATGCCATACTCCACAAATGTCAAAATTTCAATAGCTTAGCACAGTAAACACTTATTTCTTATTGAAAAATGCTTTGAGTGGGTTTCCCTGCTAGATAGTTGGCTCTCCTTTGAGCTGTGGCAGGGAATTAGGCCTAGTTCTTACTGTGAATGTCATCTCTCATCTTCATCTAAGATTTATGAGTCATGTTCAACAGGATAAAAAGCTGAAAAAATCATACATGGGAGGATTTACAGGACTGGACTGGAAATCTGCAGATACTATAGCATTTCTACTGCATATGTATTGTAATATATTATATTAAGCAAGTTTGTAGAGTTTTTTCTGTTGTATGTTATATACATTACAATGTATTTACAATAAGATGCTCCTTATCCTGATAGAATTACATTGTATTAACCACATCATATATATCATCTATATCCTAAGTAAAAATGCATTTAATATACCTAGCCAACCAAACAATGTAGCTTATCACAAAATATCTTGTAAAGTGTCAGTTATTTCCGCTCAGGATCACTTGGTTAACTGGCAGCTGTAGTTAACTGCCACTGCTCAGCATCATGAGGGAGTATGGTACCATCAATTGCTAGCCCAGCAAAAGGTTAAACATCAAAATTCAAAGCATGACTTTCCCTGAGGGACTATCACTTTCATCCCATTATAAAGTTAAAAAAGGAAAAACAAAAATCTTAAGTCAAACCAACCATAATATTCCTTTGGTTGGTTGGTTGTTTGTTTTTGTTTTGTTTTGTTTTTGGTACCAGGGATTGAACTCAGGGGTACTCGGCCACCGAGCCACATCCCCAGCCCTGTTTTCTGTTCTATGTAGAGACAGCGTCTCACTGAGTTGCTTAGTGCCTCACCGTTGCTGAGGCTGGCTTTGAACTTGCGATTCTCCCATCTCAGACCCCCAAGTGCTGGGATTGCAGGCATGCTCCACCGCGCCCAGCTCATACATTCCTTTTTATTTTTTGGTACTGGGGATTGAACTCAGGGGCCTTCGACCACTGAGCCACATCTCCAGCCCTATTTTGTGTTTTATGTAGAGACAGGGTCTCACTGAGTTGCTTAGTGCCTTGCCATTGCTGAGGCTGGCTTTGAACTCGCGATTCTCCTGTCTCAGCCTCCCTAAGTGCTGGGATTACAGGCTTGAGCCACCGTGCCCAGCTTCATACATTCCTTTGAGTAGAAATCAGATGGTCTATCTACAAGTGAGCATAAGAAAGGTTGTCCAGTTCTATGAAGAGGAAGATGTGAAGATGTGGGACATAATCCTTTTACCTGAGCATGATGCCTCATTCTAAACTTCCACATACACAAACATTTCAAGGACCTTCCAAATGTACCTTCCCAAGAAGCTTTCTGGGTTTCCCCAACACAGATCTTATTTCTGCCATTTGTTAACTATTAAGCAAGTTTGTAGAGTTTTGTTTGTGTGTATGTATTCAAGTTATTCTTAAGGAATGTACCCTAAAGGTGAACTAGAAAAGTTAAGGGTGTGATACAGGAACCAGCATCACAAGTTCAACTGCCAATATGTTTACTTATTAAACTTCGTGACCTTGGAAAGATGCTTTAACTTTCCACAACTTAGTTCTAATATGTAGAAACCAATACTTACCTCAAATATGGCTAAAAGTTTCAACTGGTATAATCTATATAGAGCTCTCAGAAGAGTGCCTAGAACAGGTGAGTACTCAATAAATGGTATCCATTATCTGAAATCTGCCATTTATTATCCATTTACTTATCTCATTCCTTTTACAGGTCATAAAACTCTAAAAGGCCAAGATCATGCCTTATTCATTTTGAGGTCCTACATATTCCCTCCACAGGATCTTGGGAATATTAGCTAACCCAATAATGGATCAAATATTTTCTTATTTCTTTATAAAGAATTTATATACACAATCATTTATATGATAAAAATGATATATATCAAAACAAAATTCACTGTAATGTTTCACATTCAGTTACAAAATATTAAAATATAGTCATAATTTTCCCCATTACTTTACCCAGTTTAGTACATAAATGTCTACCTAAATGTATAGGGTTGTATTTATGATTGAGTTTTACCCTGTATGCCCTTTATATTAATGTAAACTCTTGAACAGTGACCAAAAATCATTACAGTTTGATGTCTGTGCAATGGCCAGAATGAAATGAATTGGTCTCAGTCCAATTCCTGGTGGACAAGTGTCTAAATCAAAAAACACCACCACAATTAACACTACTTTAGTTAATAGTTTTAACCACTGGGGTCAAGGATAAAATGAATAATAAAATTTGAACTGTAATGCAAGTTATAACTCCTTCCAAAACAGAGGTTGGATTAAGTTAAAAGAGATGTCTATTAACTAGTAAGTTCACAGAATAAAAGAAAGAAAGGAACTTTATTGAGACTGAAAAATTATATAATTTTATGAAACCAATTTTTATGTAGAACTCATTATTTTCACAAATAAAATCAAAAGTTTTCTTCATAAAAATAAAATTTTTGCCAGATAAAGTGGTGTATACCTTTAATTCCAGGTACTGAGGAAGCTGAGGTAGAAGGACAATAAATTCAAGGACTGTTATATCTCCATTTCCCTTTTTTCTTTAACTTTATTTTGAGACAGAGTCTTGTTAAGTTAAGGAAAAAGGGGGAATGGAGATGTAACTTAGTGGTAGAGCACCCCTGGGATTAATTCAAAGAAAGAAAAATTAATTTTTAATAAAGCTTAAAAGAATTTTCAACCTGCTATTAATTTTGGCAAATCAAGTTGAAAATTTAAATATAAGCATATTTATTTCATTCCCAACCACAAGTAAAAGTTTCACTGATGACTTTCGAAAAATCAGGATAAACACAAATATTCCCTAGGGTCTTTACAGAAAAGTAGAAGAAACAAAATCTCTGGGTCCAAAGAACTTCATTGAAGGACTTAAAAATACAAAAGCTAAAATTCTTTCTAGTACCAAATATGTGAAACTTGAATATTTATCCCTTTGCAGAAATATGGAATTATTTTTAGTTGACATATTAAAGAGGGCCAGACATTTCATTTTTACATGTAAGATAATCAAGTCTCTTATAAATGAAGTTACCCAGGGTTACCTAGAGATTTCCACTCTGCACAGAAAAACTTAGTATCCATCACAAAACACCAGACATTAATAAAACTATTATTATTATTATTATTATTATTTTGTGGTACTGGAGATTGAACCCAGGGCCTTGTACATGAGAGGCAAGCACTCTACCAACTGAGATATATCCTCATCCCAATAAAATTCTTATTTATGTATATATATATGAATTTAATGTCACTCAAAGCAGAGAAAAACATCAATGAACAGAATAGGCAAAACTCCCTGCCCTCACTCTACCCTCACAAAAATTTACCAATTCCATTTAAAATTACTCTGATCATTTCATCACTGATGTGGAAAGTTAGAATATAGGAAAAGGAGTCATAAAACTTCTGGGAAATCCTGTTTCCCGTTACACAGTGTCATGATCTTGAGTGTGTTGCTTTGTGCCTCTCATCCAGAAAAAGCATGTACTAAAGCTCTTCAATCACTATAGTGTGATTCTTTGGGTTTTTAAATACTTAACTACCTTTTAAAAATTCATCCCAAAATATATTTATTAACCAAGAACTCCAATAAAATATGGCATAAAATAGTAAAGGAAGAAATCTGGTAAGTTTTGTACACTTAGGAATTACAATTATTCTAACTTTAAAATCCCAACCTGCCTTATGATAATCCTTACTAATCCTAAATTTTGAGGCAAATTCCTCCCATGAAATAGAAGCAATGAAAGTGAGGACAGAAACTGTAGGTTAGCAGAAGAAAGGAACTGAATCTTACTATATACTCAGATTTTTACAGCTTTTAAAAGGCTAAAGACTTATAGGCCATGTATTCCATTCTCATATCTCATATCTAGAAGCAACCCTTAATAAAATTTCACACTAGATGGATTCCAAGGGTGGTTCCATGACAGACTAGTGAACGATAAAGCAGAACTGTGAAAAAATGAAATAAAAGTATTTTGTGTATCACGAACTATTCATACAATAGAATCTTTTCAGTCTTGAAAGATATTCATTCTCCTTTTTCTTTCTTTGGGTTATGAAAATGTTTCACATATGATGATGATTTTATTTTATTTTACCTCTAATTTCAGTCTCCAAAATCAATATTCATTTTTTCCCAATGTAAACAATCTGTGAATAGCTACCCAATTTAGGGTTATTAATTAGAATAAAGTTGGCAATTTGACTGCAGAGTTCAGCCTGTTTTCTTGTGATTCTTTAATGCAGTTGACTGCCTGCAAACATTTAAATGATTCTCCTGCCACTTGTCTATGTGTTTAAGCAAATAGTCTATTACAAGAACAAAGACCTACTTGGTTTTTCTAATTTGACAGAGGATAAAAGAAGGCTTTCACAGCTTTGTTTCATTTCTAAACTCATTTAGCACCAAGTGCATATCCTCTTCAACTTTTTTTTGGAACAGGTTCATTATGAAAATGGTCTAATAATGAGTAGTTGGACCTAGAGTTTTTACCATCCCCAAATGAGCCTCAGCTTGTTTCTCATCATTTCTTTGTTTCATAATTATGTTCTCTTTCAGTCCATTCTGTGGTCTCCTCCTGAACATATTCCCTTTGTACTGAGTTTTCTTTCACTGTGAATACCTCATTATATGAAGTAATTTCAATTATAAATTTGTAATATAATGTATCAACTGATATCTAGGTGTCTAATTTTCTTGAATAACCATTGACAATTTATTACACAAGTGCTTGCTGAGCATCTTATTACTTATATTAGGGAAATAGGAAATAAGTCATTAAAAATAATATAAAGTCTAAATGTTTTGAAACTCTTGAGGATGAGCTACACCTAAGCCAAAGGCTTGAATGAAGACAGTTTTTAGCACTGTGACTCAAGAACAGATATGAGAAGAAGGGACAGGGAAACCTGGAAGGAGAGAAAGTAATATAAGATTATAGAATCTTAAAAACTAAGGCATGCCAGGCATGGTAGCACACACCTGTAATCCCACTGATTTCGGAGGCTGAGACAGGAGGTTCATGAGTTCTAAGGCAGCCTCAGCAACTTAGTGAGGGCCTGAGGAAATTAGTGAGAACCTGTCTCAAAATAAAACATAAAAATGGGCTGGGAGTGTGGCTCAGTAGTTAAGCACCCTTGGGTTCAATCCCTGGTACCAAACAAACAAAAACCCTAAAAAACAAAACAAAACAAAAAATTCCCTAAGGCACAAGATATAAACATCTCTTCCTCTTTGTAGCTGGGGCATTTTCTCTGATGTCCTACATCTCATATGTGTTCCAAGTACTGGTTTTTAAATTTTCAGAAAGTTTATAAGTCAGTTTTTGAATCATTGTTGGTTTGAAATTGGACACAATACTAGTATTTACATCATGTAGATGGGCAAATGCTACTTAGTAGGGCATTTATTTCTTCCATCCTGGAACATCATTCATGAATATTTTTATCTGCTGTATTTCATATATCCATAGACTATAGCAATATTTTGTAAATAAATTTTTTTGGAACACAACACACCTATTCATATATTACCTATGACTGCTGTCATACTACAACTCAGACTCAGTAGTTAGAGGAAAAATCATGTGGCCTATAAATCCTAAAATATTTACTACATTGCCATATGCATATCCCTGTGTTCAATTATGCTGACTGAATTTTTTGACTTGGTAATGCAGAACCCTGTGGCAAGATTATTCCATTTATATGTTTGCTTTTGCTTATCAGTACAGTAACAGGGGCTACCCTCACTTTTCCTTGAGTCAGGTTCATTCATATCTTTCCTAATTCATATGCTTGTCTCCTTCTATTGGCTATATTTCTTGGTTTTCTACATTTATCAGATAGTTTTATAGAGTATCTGACAGAAGTATATTTTTAAGTTTCCAGACCCTGGTATAACCACAGCCTAGAAAATGTTTAATATAATCATACTGTTAGAAATGGATTTTGTCACCCTTTTAAACTCTACATCTCACAATCACTGTGTATCAGTTTCTCATCTACACAGCCATTGACTTAGCCTATGCCTAGACCGTGGTCTTCAGTTTTGCAAGAGCCAAGGCTTCTCAACTCCATCTGTTGACTACAGTAGTTTCGCAATCGGTCCATGACTTTACCAAAGAACTAAGTGGCAACTTTGAGTTTCATTAGAATGATCTTAAGCCTTTGCTTCCTTACTTCTTTTCTAGGTCTTTGTTAAACTCCATCTCCCTCTCCTATTTTTTATGTCCATTATTTCACAAGTAAGATAAAATGAGCATTGTTAATATAGAACTAAATTGATATATAAAACGTCTTGATTCACAAGTGTTTCCTATCTGTTATTATTCTCAAGGAATTTTTCGAAGTGTCCTTTCATTCAATATTTGCATAAGTATACTTATTTTTAGAGCACTTTTGTTCCATATTTGACTGCTCATGTATTAGCTTCTAATCCTAATACTAATCATGACGGCCAATTAGAAGTTAATAAAACTTAAAAGCATGGAAAAACCCTTACAGACTAAGATACTATATGTAACACAGGTTCTGATTAAAATTCATCATATTTTTTCAAATTTAATTTGAAATTATCTTGATCCAAAATGCAGCCATAGAGACCAAAACTAAAAATATACCATTTTTATTTCCTTCTCTGAGATTCTAAATATCAGTAAAATGCCACCTTTTTATAATTACCAGGAAAAGAAACATAGGTGAGTTTGTTCTACTGCTTTCATTGTTAAAGTAGTTGTTAGGTGTTATATTTGGCAAGAATCTTGCAAAGACTGAAATACAGTTTAAATTACACAAAATGGAAATAGGCAAAGCAATGAAAACTGGATATACTTGGCTAGGAGTTTCTCTCTTCCTCTTTCCCTCTTTCCCTCCACTACCACATCTATCTCTCTCCCTCCCCCCCCCCTTTCCCATCCCTGTCTCTGCCTCCTGTCTCTGCTTCTACCTCTCCTAACTTTATTTTCAGGCAGACTTGCTCTATGTAGCAAAAATGGCATCCTATAGTAGCTTTAAGCTTATATATTAAGTGTGAAGCACCAAAAAGAATAAGAACCTTTACCATTAACTCAAGAAAATATTCACTAGAGGGAATTTTGATTGTCCCAAACAATAGAAGTATATTTGTAAATTTAGCAATTAATGAGGGAAAAGAAAAGCTTTAATTGGCCAGGGCTAGATCGTATAATCTCTGTGGTGATATTTTAGAGAAGGTCTCATATAAGCATCAATTAATAATGGAATCTGTTAAAAACAAAAACACAAATAACAAAAGAAGGGAAAACAGAGCCACTGTATCTATCAATGTCTTGTATACAGACTACTAAAAGCTGCTTGTTTCTAATGCAAAATTTGCAACATAACGAACATGCTTGATGTGAAATACAACCAAAAATTGAGCACTGCATCTTTTCTCTAAAACGTCTTTCTGCATTTCAGATAAAAGAATAATGAATAACTGGACGAACGTAAGAGTGGATGTGTAAGCATGGACACATCTTCTCTGTCCAGGGTAATGCTTACATTCAATAGCTTCAAGGTCAAACTGACCACTTGTCCATTCTTAAAATAGTTGTAATCAATTGGAGGTTGATGTAACCATCTGTCTAGTGTATACCTACACCGCTGGAACAGGCCAAAAGCCAGAAAAGCCAAAAGAGAGAGCTTGGGTCTGGGGAAATAGCAAGGATTATACTCCACAGCAAACTTCTCAAGAATGTGAACTTTAAAGTCTTTCTTCAAATATCCTCTAAAAGCATCTTCTGATGGCTTACCTTTGAATCCTTGGATTTTGTCTCACTTTTCATTTACCTAAAATCTTAATCATAACAGATTTCTAAGTATAGAATTAAATTCCAAATTATTTAATTCAATTCATAGAATATGTAATCATTGATTAATTCCTCCAATTTCTTGCAATGTGGCTTTGAGCAAGTCACAAATCACCTCTTTTTGAAATATTCTCTATTTTTCCTTCCCATATATATTCCTTCACCTCCTTATACCAATCCTCCTATCCTCCAAATTCCATACTACACACTCCTGACTGACTGAATCTCTGGTTACCACAGACTGAATCTAGTACTTGATTTTAGTATTTACTTTATGAACTTGAAAGTATATATATAGATGCATGTATTTTCTCTATTACATGGTAAATATGTTGATAAGATGGACCCATTAACAATTACATCTCTAGTTACAAATCCAATAGAAGAATAACTTTTCAGCAAAATAATTGTTTATGTCAAAGTTTTAAAATGGAAGTGCCTGTGAGTGACTTCTGATATAAAATTATTTGTTTACTTTGGAGGGAAGCTATCATAAGGATTCTGAGGGAGATTTCTGGATACTTTTAAGGGCTATAGAGATTGTTGTTATGACAATATCAAATGACAATATAAAATTCAAAAGGTTATGTGGATATGGGAGAAACCACTTGTATGTGGTAGAATCCACTTTTTCTTTCTCTGAGACAAAGAGAAATAGTGTATCTGTGAATCAAATGCAAAAGTGTGAGAGTAGAAAAGAGGTAGAGATGTTCAAATCTCCACGTGTGCATATTTTGCACTTAATAGGGGTTCACATATATATTTTGGAGTCAGATGCTCTGTGAAATGTTATTCTTACCTAAAAAATCAGTAACTAGAAAATTAGAAAGCTAACAGACTTAGTTCATGAATCAAGTTAATATGAGTTCAGCCTAAGATAAAGAACAGTGTTATAATTACAGTGAAGTTTTCCGTTTTTCTTCCTTTGCTTATTATAATATTATTACATTTTATCAGAAGCATCACTACTTTCACATTACTTTTTTCATTCTGAAATACTAATAATAAATTACCACCTAATAAAGTCATAGGAATGAGTAAAAGAAAGAATATTCAGAGAGCAAAGTTTAACAGAAAGCATTTGTTTTGAAGCCACTTCAGCGGTTTTCTGACTTCCCCATGCTAGTTTGCCTCATTTAAGTAACAATTGTTTGCCTAGAAAATGAAGCACAATAGGGAAAACTAATCATGAATTTTAGCTTGCTAAGAGGTTATGAAGACAGGCGCTAGAAAAAGTTTCATTCCGTAGACAAACAAGAAGTGTTATTGGTGGCAAATAGGTTGATTGTCCTAGAGGAAAAGGCTGTCGGCTCAAGATGGTGAAGTAGCCTCAGGGTAGGATGGGGAGGAAGAGAATACATAAATACTTAATACTCTTTTTCAAGAGACAATTGCAGGGAAAGTGATTGAAAACTAGCTCCTATGCTGGCCAATGAAAAGGAATTTTTGCAGCCTCCTAATGTTTTTTTTATATATATATTTAAAGGCTAAAATATTATATTAAATTCCAGGTTGGAAAAAAAAAATTCCAGTGGTCTCCAGTCTTAAGAATGTTTTGACTTACGATTTTTCTACTCTACAATGATGCAAAAGTGATATGCATTCAGGAGAAACCATACTTTAAATTTTGAATTTTGATCTTTTTCCCAGACTAGTAATAATGCAGTACAAAACTGTTGCCATTGGCTAGGAGGTAGCAGCAAACTCACAGTCAGCCATGATGTCACAAAGCTAACATAGTCTAGCCGGGCACACCTGTAACTCCAGCACTTTGGGAGCTGAGACTGGAGAATCGCGAGTTCAAAGCCAGCCTCAGCAATAGCAAGGCGCTAAGCAACTCAGTGAGACCCTGTCTCTACATAAAACACAAAATAGGGCTGGGGATGTGGCTCAGTGGTTGAGTGCCCCTGAGTTCAAACCCTAGTACCAAAAAAAAAAAAAAGTTAACATAGTCTGCAGTATACCATGTTCCTAAGTTATGCTGTTTGGTTGGTTAGGTGGATTAAATGTGTTTTCATTGTAGGATATTTTCAATTTACCATGAGTTTATCAGGACATAACCCTATCATAAGTTAAGGAATATTGGTACTAATTTTAAAATATTGTTGATGCCAGTGCCTTAACTATACACGATTTGCTTTATACTCACTTATCTTTAATACTCAAAACTAAAAGTTGCTACAGACTTTTATATTAGGGGAATGGAGAAACTGGGTGAAAGCTAAGTTTTATAAGACCCAAGTTATCAATTGAAAGAACTTGTCAGAGTCTTTCCAGATTTATATGTTAGAATTTTCTATTTTATTTAATATTCAATGAATATGAACTTCAGATATATTTTAATTTTCATGAATCAACAATTTTTCCATCTTAAAATAATTCACATGACATTCTTGCTCTAAATGGAAAAATGTAAATAAAGCAATTATGCTTACATTTTCTTACATTTGTACTTTGATTACAACTATAGTTGGTCCCCACTTCTCCTCTTTTTTGCTTGCCAAGATTTCAGTAATGCAGAGTCAATTGCAGTCCAAAATGTAATAAATGAAAAAAGTTACAGAAATAAACAATTCATAAGGTCTAAATTACACAGTTTAGAGTAATAGCAGTAGGATAAAATCTTGTGCCTTCTTCCTCTGTCCCACTTTGAATGTAAACCATTTCTTTGTCCAGTGTATTCACACTATATACACTACATACCTGTGAGTCACTCAGTAGTTATGTCAGTTATCATATCAAATGTTGTGACTTCAGGATGTTTGTATGTAAGGTTCAAAACTATCTGCAATTTCAGGCATCCACTCAGCATCTTGAAACATATCCCCTACAGATAAGGTGGGACTTCGCCAAATTGTTCATCTACACAACAGTATATACCTCTGAAATGAGAGGTAATGTAGCCAAAAGCTCAGTCCTTGTCCCCAGTGCTAATCCAATAGGGGGGACAGGATTTTGAGAAAAAGGAAAAAAGTTTATTGCTTTGCTAAAAAAGGAGAAACATAGGGGAGTCCTGTCCTGAAAGCTATGATTCTGCCCATCAACAGGAACAGGGGGATTTTAAAGAGAAGATTCAAAGGCTACATTCCAAGTGTTCTCTGTTGGAGTTTTAATTTACTTGTTAATTTGGGAGACCCTCATTTCTGAGATTTTCTGGTACCATCTCCAAAGTCTGGATTACTTCATTTCTATGGTGGGTGTATACTCAAGGACAGATAAATCTGCCTAAAATGTGGAAGAAAGGTAATCCTATTTTCCCTGAGATTAGGGAGGGAGAGAGATTAGAGAGGAGCAGGGAGAGAGGAAGAGAAAGAAACATGTCCATTTGAAAAATAAGTTGCACTGGCAGAGCAGTGAGGCTATATTCAAAGCATAAAGTTGACTACTGTTAGAGTTAGTTTATAAAAATGTTTTATAAAATTGGAGTAATTTTGAAGAAAATGTAATTGAAGAATGGATATTACCATTATTATTTGAAACAATTCTTTCCTTCCGTTCCTAATATTTATAGTCTGATTAATACTATGCAAATGATCCTATCACTTTATAGTATCAAAGTCTCAAGAATCACAAATAAGGCTATCTCTGCTCCTTCAGTTTCTCCCCATCAAAGTTCCCACACTTTGCATAACAGTTCTTTTATAGTGTAGAATCTGATACTCTCCAGGAAAAAAAAAAAATGTAAATGTGAGAATAGGGAGAAGAAGAAGAACCCGCCAACAAAGATCTAGTAGATATATATAATCAACCAAGAAAAGCGAAATGAAATGGCGGGGGGAAAAAGGCAGCCACGTAGGCTAGAGCAGCATGAAGAGAGAGGGATATTTTTAATATTTGATTATTGAAGGTAACTGGAAAGTTTTACTTTTAATGTTTGGTTAGTGAAGGTAACTGGAAAGTTTTTATTAGAGGAAGGTTTATCACTAAATACTGAAATTCCCTAGATACCTGGATGCAGAAATCAAGAGACACATTCAGAGGGCTCCTTTAAGTTTTTGAAATAATCCTAGTATAAAAAGCAGAGTTGATGGAGATTTAGAATGATAATGCAAAAGATCAAAGGTCAACAAAGGTCAAGTTTCCCTGAATTAGAATGTCAAAGAGCCATTCTGGAGATCACAATACACTGATATCAGAGGTATAGAGGAAAGGAAGATATGTATTATGTGTATATACTAGCCACAGAACCAGACAAATGTAGCCCTACACAGTGTATTTACTACATCAAGGGAACTGAAGATGTATTGAAATAGAAAAGAGTCTTCACCCACCCTTTGTCACAAACATCCCCACATCCTTACACTTGGCTTTTTAATAAACAGGAGTCCATACTTCAATAAGAGTTTTCAGTTCACCTTGCATGAATAATTGAGGTCCTCTTCCCATTTCTCTGCAGTGTAAACTTAGTGGTGTGGGTCGGTGCTAACAGGGACTTACAAGTGATTATAAGATTATACGTTTGCTTTGGTTTAGAAAAAGAACATCTTTGAATGATGAACAGCTAGTAATTTGTTGTAAAGTAAACAAACAAAACTCCTTTTCAAGCTACTGATCCAGACATGCAGAAAGTAAGGGAAATAAGAGTAAGCCCCCTCCCCACCGCCTACAATTGGAGAGGTGGGACTGTGATAAATCCAGCAAGGCTCTGCTTGGCAGTGTTGCTAGAGCTTTTCAAGATAAATTACACCGCATTTGCCAAGCGCTCCTCCTCTCTTGCCCCCAGTAAAAGTCTGAAAAGAAAAGGGGTCAGTATGTGATAGATTGTCAATAAAAGGATCATCTGAAACTCCTATTTAAATATTGGATTTGCCTCTGAAAGTATCTATGATAACTGACCAGAGTAAATGTGTTAAAAGGGTGAGATTTTTAACTTATAAATTTCCCTAGTCTTTTCACCTCATTAAATAGAGAGAAGGTCCTCTTTCCTTATTTAGTTCCTTCCTACTACCCACACTGTTAAGAAATTCTTCGTTAGAATTTCACGGTGTAGAATCATAGGATAGGCAGAGAGAAAGGAACTAAGAAGAGGAAGGAGTAGAGAAAGATCTTTCATAGTACACTAGGATTGACTTCATAATAAAACAGATCAGAAAATAAAGACACAGAAAAAATATTTATTAATACAGAAAAGTAGGAAATAATATTATTTATTTACTTATTTTTAACTCAAATGCTTTTGAAGCATTAATCTTAGAAAAAGACAGACACCAGGGCTAGGGATATAGCTCAGCTGGTAGAGTGCTTGCCTTGCATGCACAAGGCCCTGGGTTCTAATCCCCAGCATCACTAAAAAAGAAAGACAGACAGACTCCAATACATTACAGGGTAGAATAGAATTAAAAGAAAATGGGAAGTCTTTCAGGATTTAAAAATCAGAAATATCATATATTTAGGTATTTGTATACCTATTTGAATTTGACCGTAAATAAGGTGTGGTCTGGAGTTCTGAGATTCATAGTTTATAACACACTTTGATCATAGATAGCACATGTTCAATAGGTGATTGCTGTGGCTCCTTTATTTGAAATTGTGCTTCATTCACAGGAGTGAATCAGATTGACAACCAAGGTGACTATCTGTAGACATTCACTGCACCCTGGAGATTTTTTATTGGGCTGCATTTGGCATGCTTCTTGAGTATCCCTCTGCTTCCTACATTAGCACTGACAAATCAAATTATTTCTCTATAACTTTTCCCTCTGATTTGTAAGCATGTGACCATGAATCTTTCTCCTTTTGAGGTAACACAATGACCATTCACTTTTCTAGAAGAACAATAGATTCTCAATTTTCTCTACTCTAGAGAACATCTTGACAGGATATCTGCTTCTTATACTCCAAAAGGATGAAAAATATAACTAATACACAGTGAAATATTTATGTGCACAATTCTGTTTCTAAAGTATTATCAAAATATGTGCTAGCTCCACTTAAAAACAAGTTTAAAACACTGTTTCCCTACCCAGACAAAGGGATAAAGATAAAAATTTAAAATGTGAAGGACAAGGATATTTCAGGTGTCATTTTAATACATCAGTGCAGCCTGACAAAATTGCCTCCAATTAGACCTCCCACAGGTAAGGAAATGATTTATGCCGAAAGGGTAAACACCACATTTTTTTTCAACTTGGTAAATACTGTTTTTAAAATCTGTTTTAGAAACATTTTAATGAATAATAAGGTATTTTGTAAGTGAAGAGAAAGCATATCAAAGAGAAATGACCACTGATAAGTGGTAATTACTCCTCCATTGAAGAGAATTATTATTTCAAAGAAGCAGTAACAGCAATACAGGATCCATATATTGTAATTCAATCAAACAATCCTTTGTTGAGTGTCTTCTATATGAAAAGCAATATACTAGATGTTAGGTTGCAAAGATGAGAAAACCACAAGATAATATGAAATAAATGTCAATTTATTCATTATAATAAAAATGTGCTACAGAGCTCTGTACAGTGTTCCACTAGAAAGGGAAGGAAATTATGCTTCTGTCAACTGTGGGATTGAGAATAACTTCATGCCACAAATGGATTTTAAGTTGGAATTTCAAGGATTATAGCTAGATGTGACTTGGGGAAATATAGAAAAGTAATTGAGCAAAAGCAGAAAAGCTCACAGTGCACTCTGTAGGACATGAAGACATGAATAAACCAGAAGAAGTAGTTGAAAGACACTGGAGAGACTGAATTATTAGAAGATAGTGTCAATTATATTCCTACCTAAAACAAACATATTATGCTACATATCATTCCACCCTGAAGCATCTGCTATCAGATTATTCCCATTTTGGACAACTATATAGAAAGACATATGCATTTTGGGGGGTGTTTACCTTATAACTATCTGCACAACTAGCACAACTATAAAGGTTGTTCAAATATTAGCTTCCAGAAATGAGGGTGATTATGCCACCAAAAGTTCACTGCTTCTATTCTCAGAGTTATTGAGACTTCAGAAATATCAGCATTCAGTCTCAAAACAATATATTAAATGAATTAATTCATGAAAAGCAATTAAAACAGCAGTATATAAAATAGTAATAGAGGATGATATGAAAGTGGGACCATTTATAAATACCACCAGGCATTCAGAAGCTTATTCTGGTTCATGAAATTATTTCAGTGAGAAACCTAAAACAATTTGGAAGATAAAGCAATTTTTATGAGTACTTGTGTTATAACAATACAAGTGTAACTGTTCAGTGAATGAATGGTAACAAATTAAAATTTGAATTGAAATGTTATTATCCTAAATTTTCCATTTACTATTTCCAGTTAAATAATAGTTGATTTGATTTGGCTTTAGAAACATGCCTTGGGCCAGCTGCTTTGCTTAGGAGTGTTTGAATCTTCCAGCCCTTTAAGGTACTTTCCTTTCTTTCAGGGGTAAGTACAGGTAAGAACAGGGACCACATAACCTCTCTAGCTAGCAAAGCATAATAGCCTCTTTACTCTCTGACATGTCAGTATTGAGGAATCCCTACAAAGTAAAAATAACAAAAAACATAGCATAAATATAATTATTGCAGTGGAAACACGTATTAATTGTGGCTATAAGACTTTCTACTATTCTTCAAAATTGACCTTGTCGCCAGGTGTGGTGGCACACACCTGTGATCCCAGCACTTTGGAAGGCTGAGACAGAAGAATCACCAGTCTTGGCAAGGGCGAGGCGTTAAGCAACTCAGTGAGACCCTGTCTCTAAATAAAGGGCTGGGGATGTGGCTCAGTGGTCACGTACCCCCGAGTTCAATCCTAGGTACCTAAATAAATAAATAAATAAATAAATAAATTGACCTTGTCTTTGATATTGTGCATACACACACACACACACACACACACACTCAATAGGCAAATGAGTGCTACATTTTTCTTCTACCTACAGTCTGTCATTCTAATGCTTTCTTGTATATTCTTTCAAAACACATTTCCAAATGGTTTATATTTACAAAACACAACATATATGCTTTTTTCTTGAATACACTTAAAACATACTTTGTATTCATGAGGATTGTTCTTATCACTAAAATTGTAGCTTACTAAAAGCAAAAATGGCCTCTCATTAATTCTGTAGACATTTTTTTTTGAGGAGTGCTAAGAATGGAGGGAGAAATATGAGATAATTTAAAGATTTTTGTATTACAAAGGCCATTTGCAAAGTAAAGATAAAGAACCTCTGCAAAACAAAATAAAAAATGAAATCTTTTTTGAGATACAAAGCTAAGAAAATATCATTTGTGTTAAAAATGCAATGTCTAAAATACCTAGCAGAGTAGTATGTGCAGGTAGTGATTAATAAATACCATATTAATACCATGATTTGTATCAAACTTAAATGAGAGTTGCTGTAGAATGTGGAAATTTTCCACATTTGTCTGGTTATAGCATTATCACTTAAATGCCTTATTTTAGGGCTTATTAAAATATCTTTTCTTTAGAATAATTTTACACATCATAAATATTACTTCTATAGTGTGTTTAAGGGCTAAAAGGATTGAAAAATTAATGTATTGATTTTTAAAACTGCCTAGGTGCATGTAGGTATTTGGCATATATTTCTATGAATACATAAATGCAAAACAAAAATTAGATACTTAGATATAATACTTGTAAGGCATCTGAGCTAGAAAAGGAATCTATTTTTCAGAATTACTCTTCTTTTAAAAAATCTTTCAAATTAACCATATGTATTTTGGGGTGAAATCATGTGTCACCTTGGTTAGAGATAACCACATTAATTTTTTTTTTTTTTTTGGTGCCAAGAATTGAACCCAGGTAACCACTGAGCCACATCCCCAGCCCTTTATATTTTTTATTTTGAGACAGGGTCTTGCTACGTTGCTTAGAGCCTCATCAATTGCTGAGGTTGACTTTAAACTTGAGATCCTCCTGCCTCAGTTTCCCAAGTCATCAGTATTAGAGGGTGTGCATCATACCTGGCCAACAAATTTTAAAACAAGCCCAAAGAATTCTAAATTTCTAGTCAGTATATGTTACAGTTGATTAAACACTCTGAAACTTCTTCCCACAAATCTAGAGGAATGGATAATTCTTTCAAATTATTGTTTTCTTAGCATACTATAATTATAGAATTTTGCTTGTTTCCTAAACGTAAATTAATTATCTACCATTTGTTCAGTAAATTGGCTTTTCCTATTGTAAACTCATCTTTTTAAAACAGTTTTCTGCTGTATAAATACAATAGAGATATTTTATTAATAGAAACTTTGATTTTAATTTTGTTGAAACAAAAAATTTTAAATCCTACTGTCTCAAAATCTCAACATTATTTTATACAACTATATTTTTCATTAAAATATTCATTTAAAAGTATGTTGGCCCACATAAAAATAAATGAATTAAAGCCTAACACAACCACACCTAACAATATCAACATTTTTGGGATAAGAAGTTTTAAAGAGCAAATACCAAGCCAAGTAATCAAGATATGTTTGCAATATATTTTTCTTTAGTGAACTGTGAGGTTATATATAGAATTAAATCACTGTTTGCTATTACCATTATAGAAGTGTGCAACTCAAGGATTTTTAAAACTTAATAAGTATGTCTATATCAAGTGAGTGTTCCAGCAACTTGCAACAGACCAGTGTTCATCTAGAACAACTAGAAAAACTGAACGAAAGTAAAAGCTCAGAGAGATGGTTAAGCAATGCAAATTGTAGCAGCTAAGATGTCAGAGAAATAAGAAGCTTGAGAAGGCAACTTTAGTTCTACAGGCATTTCTACCTTGAAGCATTTGCCAATAACAGGAAGGAGATTCCAAGATGACTCTCAGTGACCATTTTCTTGTGTAATCTCTCCTTGCCTGTGGGAGGGACTAAGAAGTCATATTCCCATTCAGGAATATCGTTCCTATGGTTAGGTTCTGTTATATAGCACAGGTCACTTTAAGCAGGGGAAATTACTCTTGGTGGGTCTGATCTAACCAGGTGAATCCTTAGAAAGCACTGTACTGTTCTAAGTGAAAGATATGACAGGCATGAACAAGAATGGGGAAAACTCTCCTTCGCTGGGTTTGAAGATAGAAGGGGCCAGGCGACAGGGAACAGCAGAGGCTCCTGGCAGCTGAGAGTAACCTCTGGCCAACATACAGCAAAAAGTTGAGGGTCTCTGTTCTAGAGCCACTAGGAACTAGATTGTGCCAACAACCTGAGTGAGCTTGAAAGCTAATTCTTTCTTAGTCTGACCACCAAATTAGCACACGGTACAGGTGACTCCTTGATTTCACTTCATGAAATCCCATTCCTGTCATGTCAAGAAATCTAACCTACAGAAATACAAGCAAATAAGTGGGTGTTGTTTTAAAGTTTGTGGCATTTTGTTATACAACAATCCTAAGCAAGGAGGAAAGGCTATAAATAGAGATTCATATTGACAGTCATTGCAGAGAAACCAGTCTTCAAGGAGCCTCGAGAATGTGGCCATTTTCTATGCTAAGGAGGCTGAAATCTTGAATGGAAAGCCTCTGAAGAGCAAGTTCTATTTCTTCAGAAGATGAGCAAGACAGAGGTAGATTAACAGTAGAAAAAAGACTCAGAAAAATCTCAGCAGTAGGTAAAAAACAGACTGAGTCTTACTGGGGCTACAACTAGCCTCTATTCAGTAAAATCATGGAAGGATTAAGGGACCACACTCTTAGATTAACAGAAAGGGAGCTGGGCACAGTGGTGCACACCTATAATCCCAGCAGCTTCAGAGGCTGAGGCAGGAGGATCACAAGTTCAAAGCCAGCTTCAGAAAAAGCGATGCACTAAGCAATTTAGTGAGACCTTGTCTCTAATAATGTAGAAAATAGGGCTGGGGATGTGGCTCAGTGGTTGAGTGCCCCTGAGTTCAATCTGGGCACATACCCCCCCCACCACCAAAATAAGAGCATATTTCTCAGAGGGATCTCTAAAGACCAGGAAGGCATGAAATGATGTGTTTCAATTCCCAAAAGAAAATAACTGCCAATGATTAATATTATACGCAGTAAAGTTATCCTTCAGAATCAAAGGAAACTGTGATCAAGTCAGGCACAGTGTGGCACAACAGTAATCCCAACCACTTGGGAGGCTGAAGCAGGAAGATTGCAAGTTTAAAGTCAACCTGGGAAACTTAGGGAGAACCTATCTCAAAATAAAAAATAAAAAGGGATGGGGATATAGTTCATTTGTACAGCACCCCTGGGTTCAATCCCCAGAACCCTCCCCCCCAAAATAGTGGTCAATTGTGTGTTCTAGAAAATAAATGAAAACTGTAGAAACATAAGATAAATCAAAAATTTACAGAGAATTGAACTATGAAAAAATATAATCATATTGAAATTCTGAATTGAAAAATAATAAAACATTTTAGATGATATTCTAAATGCAAAAGTTCATATCAGAGTTCACTTGAATTACTGGAATTCTGGATGCACAAGAATTCACAGATTGGTAAAATTTAGGAAATCCCTTAAATCTAAAACTAAATTTTCCTGAGGACTTCAGAATGAAAAAAATACTCAAAAGTCATTTTGAAAGACACTCCTAATCACTACCTTTCAAATTCACAAAGCATTGTTACAAGTGCCCTATTTCTTTAATGTAATTTGCTTTCCCTAAGAAAAATGAGAAACTGAAAAGAAACCAGCCTAAAGATAAATCTTCTTTCTTTTTTATTTTTTGGTACTGGAAATTGAATTTAGGGGCACTCGACCACTGAGCCACATCCTCAGCCCTATTTTGTGTTTATGTAGAGACAGGGTCTCACTGAGTTGCTTAGCGCCTCGCCGTTGCTGAGGCTGGTAAATCTTATTTCTTAATCCTTTGTCATAAACTGGTCATAAAGAGAGCAGGGAAATACTTATCAATAGATAAGAAATCGCTCCATGCAGACTATAATCTGCTTGATCCAAGGAAACAGACAAATATTCATTAGTTTATAAGGTATTGACTCCACTTAAATATTTGTTTTTACTTTTTTCTTAAACAGAACATTGAAGTTTTTAACATGTTACTTAGATTAAACATTTTGTACAAGGAATATAAGAATTGGCATTTATTAAACTTTTTTTTCATTTCTCCTTCAGAAAATTTTCATGTCTACCAAAAAGTGTTAAATTGCTTTTGAAATATCAGTTTTTGCAAGGAAATACCTATTTATTACAGTATTCTTATGATAGTACATTAATTATGGATATTAGCTACTAACATTATTGAAGATATAAAATTATTAACACTCATATAAAAAGGAAAATATTAATACAAATTCCGCATTCTGCTTAAGGGAAATTTATTTATATTTAGTAATTACAGACATAGAATTTCATTTTTCTTTAACAACAAATACGTTATATAATCCTAATTAACTATACACTGAAGTATTTTCAAACACTTTTATATATATATAAAGTGTTTTATGTAAAATAAAACATTCAATAATATCACAATAATCAAGTTGAAATCAAATATAAAAATTTATTTTGGAGATCATAATAATAAATATTAGCAATATGTAAGTTTATGGGAAATTATTATGAAATAGCTTGATGCCAAATTTGTTCATATGTATGAATGATAAACCTCTATCCTTAACACAAGCCCATATTTCCTCATCTTAATCCCAGTATTAAATATTATAGACAAGTCTCCTGAAGTGGGGTAAAATGAACTCTCTGCCAAGCTTCATTTTTAAGTAGTCATTAAAACGAAACAAACCTGTAAAACATTTAAGATCTGGACTTTAGACATCATTATGAATTACCTTTTTTTAATCTTGGAACCTTTCAATAATTCAGCACTTGTATTTATTTCAAGTTGGTCAGTATAAAATTTCACATTGGTACATGAATGTTTTTTATTTCTGGACTAGGTCCTAAATTGTCCATTACAGGCATATATAGAGAATGACTTAGCAAAGCCAATAACATTAAGGTTTTCAACTTCCCAGGTTCCAACTGCTATATTGAAGAATGGATAACAAACACTAAATAAATAAGATAATACTCAGGAAATATATTACCCATATTTATCATGATTAAATATGGTTAATGATTTTATGCAACTCCTGTGTCTGAGGAGCCCAGGGCTCGCATCTACTTTAACTTTACATTAGTGAAGGTGAAGAAAGAAATGACATTTTGGTTGGCCTGAGCCCCTTTTCAACACTTAGGAAAAAAATTTTCTTGGAACCAGCCTGTTCAGGAAAATGAGCTTTGGGAGTGAGAGAACTATATTTTCATTCTGCTCCTGCCCCTTACTAGCTGTTGGACATTAAATTAGTTCTTTAATTTGTCCTAACCTGGAATTCTTTATTTATAAAGTAGTTATATAGAAATAGATATAATATATTTAAAGTTCTTAGCCATTCATTGTCATTAAATTGATGGTATATATGCCTAGATGACTTGTCTTTCTACAGGCATGTGTTCTATCCAGCAGTTTAAAATAGTTAATTAACAGAAAACAGTGTTAACCAATGGTGAATCTGAGATGTGTGAAATGACTAAAAGTGAAATTCATAGTATGAACTTTAACTTCTTGAATTCAAAGCCCACAATGATCATTTCTCAACTTGTTAATATAAAAATGTTGTGGTGAATTTGTTAACAGTTGTTTCCATGGTGAGCATCCCAGGTTTTTTCCGGAATGGCTCTAACTCAGACACTCAAGATACTGCCTGGAACACATCTCAGATTTAGATGAGGGGACCCTCTCCTTTCACTCAGGGCATTACTAGAAATCTTTGTTCCCTCCTCTTAAAGTACTCTTTGTTCATGAAAATTAGAAAATGTGATGGATGTATATTGGTAAGTTTTTTCACTCCAGCATCTCCTGTCCCATCTTTATCCTCTTTTTTTTTTTTTTTTTTTTTTTTAGGTAAATCATAGTTTTTCTCAAAGCCCTTTTGGAGGATACTTTGAGGTATATATATGCTTTTCAATCTTCCTTGGTTTTCATTTACTTTTCAGTGTAATTTTCCACATGGAGGGTGCCCCCCTGCCAAAAAAATAAATAAACCTGGAAGTTCTAGGAAATATCATGAATGCACTTATTGGAATTATGTAAGATAAGTTTATGCTAAATCTGACTCACTCCTCGAGATTCAGTTAAAAGGTCAACTCTATTGTTAGAGTTCCAGTAGCCATTCATAACACTTTCAGTTCATTTCACACTTGGCTTTATATTGTAGTTTTGTATGTACATGGTCTCATTTTTTTAAATAAGTACTTGGATACATCGTGAAGAAGAAAAAAGAGCATGAGCTTTGGATGTCATAATGACCTGGGTTGAAATTCCAGCCTCACAGTTACTGACAGGGGTTGCCTTGAAATAGGGACCTTAATCCTGGCCAGATTGCTATTTCCTTTGTAATACTTGATCTCTATGTACCCCAAGGCCCTCATTATAAAATGTAAATAATACTGTTGCTAACATACAATTGTTATGATGAATAAATGAGCTATTTCATTAAAGCATTTAGAACAGTTATTGAAGCAGACAAGATCAGAAAAAAGCTCAATTTTATAGGAAATAATTATATTATTAAATTATCATTATTAAACTCTAACTCCCCCTTTTTAAAATTTTATTGATATTAAATTCTCTAAAGCTTGTCATAATATGTATAATCATATTTACTTTTTGAGGGCAATATATGAGTTAAATGTGATATTTTATTTAAAAAACTAGAATATTTTCTGATATGTTGTATGTTGTAACTATTAGTTTTTATCCTACTCTAAACATTAATTAAAATTTAATTTTCTTCAAAATTAAGTTTTGTACAGAATGTTTAATACATCTTTGCAACTCCCAAATATTTTTGCACATAATTATATTTTGATAAGAATGTATTGAACTAAACTAAATCAAATGAAATTGGAATTCCAATTGGATAGAATAGCATTTCATCAAATACATTCTTTTTCAGAGAGCAACCTTCAGTGATTTGTTTGAGAATTTTCAGATTCTGACAAACAGTCCTAGCATTTGTTATTGATATGTAAATAATGTGAAGATCTCTCCTTTTTCTGATTAGGCACGAT
Organism: Geosciurus inauris; assembly: GCA_004024805.1. NCBI lineage: Eukaryota > Metazoa > Chordata > Mammalia > Rodentia > Sciuridae > Geosciurus > Geosciurus inauris. The sequence continues at coordinate 8,340 of PVHX01011336.1, read as the reverse complement.
ATCTCAATAACTTCTCATATTATACCTTTTATAATATGGACATCTGGAGAAATTTATCTCATTCTCAAATCTATAGACATAATCTGTTGAACTTCAAAAAGAATTAAATAAAAAATATGCTTGAAGTTCAATAGAGTTTTTTTGCATACTATACAACAAAATGAAGAGATACCCAAAGTAAAAATACAGTTTGTTTGCTATCAAGTAAAAAAACTTTAATCCATTCAACGAATAATTGTTAAATATATATTATATTTATCTCTGAGCTGGGCATTATAGGTGACTCAGACATATAAAAAATGATGATTTTATATTTTTAATGAATAATTGTATTTTAAGTGAAATAAATCATATAACTGAATGAAAATAATGGGATGAAACTGCAGATTCTTAGGGTAGAAGTAGAACAAAGTACTCCCTGAGTTCCAAAGGCAAGAATATTTCATGGTGAAAAATGTGAAAAAACTAAGAACAAGATAGTATCTAAACTAATTCTTAAAGGAAATACAAATGCATTGATAAGTCAACATGGACAGAAGAGTATACTTGTACTCTTCACAGCAGACAGTCTAAGGGGAATGAATTATGTATGAAAAAGATATGTTTAAGTCAACACCAAGTACCTATGAATGGGACTTTATTTGGAATAAAAAGGTTTTGCAGATATAATCAAGTTAAGATGGAACTATACTGGATAAGTGTGTGTCCTAAGTCTAATGAGTGGTGTCTGATAAAGAGAAGATTTTATACAGAGAGAGAGAGAGAGAGAGAGAGAAAGGAAGAACAAGGAGGAGGAGGAGGAGAGGAAGAGGAGAAGGAGGAGGAAGAAGATTATGTGCCAACAAAGGCAGAATTTCAGGGATGCAGACAAAAGCCAAAAAACACAAAGGATTACCTGGAGTCACCAAGCAAACACACAAGGGAAGAACCTTCCCAGGAGGCTCCAGAGGAAGCATTCTTGCTGACATCTTGATTTTAGACTTCTAGATTTCAGAAATCTGAGACAGCAACTTTATGTTGTTTTAAGTCTGGAAGATTAGAGTAAATTGTTACTCAAACAAGAAGTTTGCCACTTCTTGTGCAACGGGCTTTAGTGAAAACCTCTTGCACGTTGACGTCTTAAGTTCAGACTGCTATTTTTACTAGCAGTGTAGCTTTAGGTAGATTTATTAATTCTAGTAGTTTCAACTTCATTATAAAAAGGATCTGATGATACCCCATCTTACAAGTTTTTAATTTTTTTGTGGAACAATAACAGGTGTTTAATCAGCATTAATAGTGGTCTTGTTATTAGTGGTGATTTATACAAGGTCCTATTGCTGACTGCCACTGCCAAGAGCACTGATGGTGGCATGATTATTAATAAGATAAGTAACCTCAGACTTTGAATTATGTCTTTTTTAGATTTACTTAAAATGTGGAAGATCTGAGATGTGATTTTTAAGAATGATTTTTAAGACTTAAAAAGTCAAGGTTTTGTTTGAAAATAAACAAGGTGCTGATGTGTCATTTTTTTCTATAAGCACAAGTGATACACCTGATTATGAGCATCATGTTTGATTGACATAGTAGTCATAATACAATTAAATAGAAACTATATTATTTCAAGACAGATAATCAATATGTTGGTTTTGTATTGAGAGTATTCCACATAGATAGATTTCTTGGTTCTGTGTATAGGTATACAGCTTGAGAAATCACAGTACCTTATTTGCTCATTTTTGATAAAGAGTACCATTTGCTTTTATCCAGCTTGTGCCATGCTTCTTAAAATGAGATTTAGGTACAGCTAGGTGTGCAATCATTTACCAGTGATACCTGGCAACTCAACAGGACAAACAGTATATATATTCCTACAGGCTCATTGTTAAGGAGACTTTTACAGATAAATTAAATGTTTAATGCTAAACAAGCAAGCAATGAACAAATGGTTACAGCACAGTTCTAAAGACAGACAGCTTCAGTTTGTATGCTTAGTTGCCCAATCATTAACTGTGTTAACCTGAGCAAGTTTCTTAATCTAATTTTTCTCATATATAAAGTTTGGATAATCACCAGTAATAATAAGGTTATTAACTGAGCTACTAAAAATAAATCACTTAAAAGAAGAGTGCTTGAAACCAGAACTGGATTTACTACAAAGCTGTAAACCTTAGCTTTAGAAATGTTCCTTTGCATCTCTCATTTCAAGCCTTGAGAGGTGCCCTTGTAATCCTTACACAGGCCCTTATCTTATCACAGATATGCAAAAACAAGACATTTATCCAGAATCAATTAAGGCAGCTGTCTCTTTTCATTATGATCCCCCCTTCAGCAGTTTTCATTCATGTCTGGTGAAATGGAGAACAGTCACTTTTCAGATCCAGCTTAAGTTAAGCTGAGTTGGGTAGGCATTGATTTAGGTTTAGTAGAATTTTCATGTATAGTTGAGATATTAGTATCTTGGTGAAGGAAAGTGTTCCAGAGTTATGCACTGTGTTTATTCACGCAGTGTCATGACATGAAGGTAAAAGGCAAAAGCTTGTTTTGCAAGACAGATGAACGTGTCCTGCAGCACCTGGCACTGGACATGTGCAGATAGTACAGGAGAAACCAGTTCTTAAATATATGCAGCCAGAAGCTAGCCTCTAGGCAATTCTTTCAAATCTTGTAGCTTTCACATGAAATAAAGTTGATCAAGATTTTCACAAATTGTAATGTCATCCAAAAAGTTTACATGATATTATAAATGAATTGTGATGCTGAAAGATTTTTCTAATAATAGTAATAGTAAACATTAAGTTAATTATGCTTAGAAGACAAAATTATCTATTTCCTCTACAGAAAGTGATAATATATAGTGCACATCTTTTGAAGAGACAATTAAAGAGCATGAAGACAAAAGATAAATAGTTCAGAACTATGTTATGCATGAACTGACTAGTTTTATTTTTTTCCTAGATGTGCTAAGGATTTATTTTCTCATTCTAAATGAGTATTCATTCATATACTTAAATTTACATACACATTTTAATATTCATTTTGTTAATGAGCCAACAAAATTTTTATAAGTTTTAGTATCTACAAAACCTGTGCCCACCTGCCTAATTCATATTAGTTATTAAGTAATAAAATCACAAAGCCAATAAAAACGATATGAATACATAGACATATATAAATATATACATATATACAAGAGTATATATGAATGTTAAAATGACCATTTTCTTAAATGTATATCTGAGAGTCTGGAGAAATTTGTAGCAGAGTTAAAGACCGAACTCCACCACTACCATGTATAATTTTGAGACCCACTGTTTCATTGAAACCATTTGGCAGCCATTAACTGAGCTCCTGTAACTGTTGGCTGGAATGAAAATTGACCATTTCACTGTCTTTATCACAAGGAATAGACTATCTAGAGAGAAAGAAAATTGCCATATGACAAATGAATGACAACAATAAAAAAAGAAAATAAATCAGGAAGGTGGGAACATTCCTATTTTACTGTGTTTGAGGCCTTTGATTATTATAATGCCTCCCTATAATTTTCTGAATGTTAGTCACTTTCATGCCTTCCTTAAGAGAAATTACTCAATAATAGCAAGTGAGAGACATAGAGGCCCAAGTAACTACACTGCAAAATATTACCAGATATTACCAAGTCAAGAGAGTGTTTTGGTAATGATGTACAGCAAGCAAAAGAATAAACCAGAAGAAGAAAGTGAAATGAGAAAAATGAACTTGGGCATTTTCTCTTTCATGTAACTGGTTTTGTCCTAGAAATTCTTATCAATCACCGGTGACTCCATTTCCCAACACAATATAGATAACATTTTTTAAAACAAAGATCTAAGTGGTGGAACATTCATCTAGCATGTGCAAGGGCCTGGGTTTGATCCCTTGTGGAGGGGGCAGGAGGGAGGGGAGAGGGAAGGGAAAGAGAATTTTATTTCTCTTTATGTGCTTATAGATATTGATAGCTTTTAAAGCACCATATACCTAGAGAAAAAAAGTTATTCAGAGTATAGAATATAGATGTAAGTTTTATTAAGAGAGACAAGAGTATTATAAAGAAAAATCATTTATAAAAGTGGGTTAATGGCTGAAGTTTTCTCTCACTATTTAAAAATAGAAAATAATCTAAATAATGAACTAACAAGTTATTATGCCTTGCAGTCAATAAATGTTATGTATCTGGTAATAATGACTTATGTAAACATGAGGAAAAAAATAACCAAGTTATGGAATAAAGATGAGATTCACAAAAGATAAAGCAAATAATGAAAATTATAAAATATTTGGATTTTAAAAAGAATTCTCCAGCACTTAATTATATGTTTTGAATGGTAGGATTAGTGGATTATTAGTATTGGAATAGAAGAAAAGTAGTAAATGATGTGGAAGGCATTTCACTTTAGAAAGGGATTTAGAGTTAAAAAAAGAAAATATAAGATAATTTATGTAATAAAGTACATTCATAAATTAGGAAGAAGAGAGTATACCACTTTAAAATTTTTATTATATAAATTTTACTATATATTTTATATCCTGTTATATTTCATTTTCTATGATTCAGTAAATCTAATATAGATAGTATATATTCCCATACTTGTATGTAGGCCTAAATGGATAATATATAAATAGCTAAAAAAGTTTAAAAAATAATTATTTTTATTTGATCCTAAGTCAAATCTACCACTGAGAATCAAACAAGCTGACGCATATGCCAAAGGGAATGGCTTAGATGAGTACTGTCACTTTTCATGAGAAGCCTTTGGAAAATAATTTACTAAAAGAAAGAAATTCAAACAAAAATGTAACTGCATAAGTTACCAAAATTTAATCAGGGATGAACTGATTCCGGGCATAGGCCTCTGGTCTATCAGTGGAACGTGATCTCTTTTCAGCTCTGTAGGAGCTGTTCACAAAACACATGAGAGGAAAATATAGGATGAGAATCGACACTGCCAAAACACACTATAAATTTATCTGACACATTGAGACACATACCACACTACGCAGAACTAAAAATGAAAAGCATAGCTGGGTGCAGTGGCGCACGCTTGTAATCCCTGCACTTTGGGAGGCTGAGACAGGAGAATCATGAGTTCAAAGCCAGCCTCAGCAATGGCGAGGCACTAAGTAACTCAGTGAGACCCTGTCTCTACATAAAACACAAAAATAGGGCTGGGGATGAGGCTCAGTGGTTGAGTACTCCTGAGTTCAATTCCCAGTACAAAAAAAAAAAAAGTAAAGCATGAGCTCAGGGTATAGCTCAGTGGGAGAACATGTGTTTAGCACACACAAAGCCCTCGGGTCAGTCCCTAGCATCAACAAATCATAACAAAAACTAAAAATCAATAACATCCTACTGGGAAGAAATTCAAAAGAGTATCATCATAAAACACTTTGTGACTTTGGAAAGTGGAAAAATCCAGAGAACATCAAGCCCACTTACCACTTGAGACATCTTACACCACTAAATGGAGTGTCTTTGCAGCAGTGTTCAGAGAAGGCAATGGTAGCAGATAGAGGTGACAAAATCTGTAACAGTACTTTGCAGAGACAGCAATATTCTCCAGGTATAGAGCGGGTATACATAGATGGGGTGGCACACAGGAGAAGATAATCTCAAGTGTTGGCATTCAAGACCATAGTAAAGTGCATTCAGGTTGCTCAGAGGACAGCAGATCACTTATCACTTAATATTATTATAACCAGGTGGAGTCAGAGAAGAATATGATAAAAATATTGTTTATTATATTTAATTTGTATAGGATTCAAAATTCCATGAAAAGATTTGGAAAAATGTTTAAGAAAAGGAAATGGATTTGAAAATATGTTACAACAGAGAAATCTGAATTTATTTTTAAAACAAGCTAAAAAATAGTCGGGTGACAAAATATGGAGCTCAGAATGAAAACATGGAGGCAAAAGTAACAAATTGTATAAGTCAAATAAAAAGCTTTAGTGAATTAACATTAAACAGGTAAAAAAGATAAAGTTTTAGTGAATTAAAGTGGAGGTAAGAAAAAGAAAAGCATAGGAATTAATTGCAGTATCATATTGGATTCCTCATGGATTAATAAGTTAATTAAATCTTTGACATATGTTCACTTTCTATTTCCATGAGAATTATTGTTTTCCATGTTGGAAATTATCCATTAACAGTTTTGGAGATGATGTACAAAGATGCCCATTGGATTCACCTGATGGTCACAGGTGCAATGTATCGTCAGGCAACTGGAACTAATGGGTAGCTTAAGCTCCAACATCTTTTCTTGATCTCCCAGAATTAAGTCACAGACATTAATAGGACTTTTAACTTTTGTGACTTTGTCTTACTATAGTTCTTCCTCTCTACTAATTTTATGTTTTGTTTTAGTTTTTGGTTTGCACACAAGTTATTCCCCATTGAGGGAAGCAAAGATTGAGGATTTGGTTTTATGGTTTGACCATTTAGTGATTTCTGAAAATAGTTTTATAGAAGAGACTTATTATCTGTTGGGTTAAAGCTGACAATCTGCTTTGCTTTTCTTCTTTGTTTATTTTGAGCTCAAATAATTAAGGATATCATGTCTACCAGAAAAGCTGATGTTTCTTACATAGCTGGACTTGCAAGATATGTTCCAGTGTATCCTGTATCTCTTCTCCTGTAAGTCAAACCGTAGATTTTAAGCTGTAAACTCTTGTATGTGTCTGCATGTATATATCTGCAGTTCAGAAAAGACTTTCTTTTTATGTTAGTGTGAGATAGTTTTCTAATTCCAGATAATATCAATAATTAGATTACATGTTATTTAAAGCAGCTCTGTTCTGATTGATATATATATAGGAAAATGTATAAATTATTCCTAAAATTTCCAGGAAATAAGGAAATTTAACTTCTAACATTTTAGATGTTCTAGATTATTAAAATTCTTACAAAAACTAACTCAGGAATGGTTTAAGGACCCAAGTTCCTAAACATAAGGTATACATCCCTGGTAAACTTAGAGCAAATCTGGCAAAGATGATGAGTTCAATAATTTTGGTTTTGCCTTCACTCTGATAGTTTTCAAGATTTCTCTGTTTTCAGCATAATACCAGCATAGACTTTCTATGTGGGTTTGCTTTACTTAATCAGTTTTTACTTTTCAATAATTATCAAATAATAGAACTTACTCCTACATAATGTTTAAGATTATGAAAATGTAAATTTGTGTTCAATTAACTGAATCATTATTTTGTCACTTTTGATTTCAATACCAATTATCTTTTGTAATATGTCATCTTGAAGATAATTCCAAAAATCTTTTCAGAACCTTGAAATCTTGAATTGATTTAAAGTTAATTAATGGATAATCATCAGATACCTTAATTTCTAAGTGAGATTAAATCTTCAAACATCCTAACCATAATTTAATGTATTTTATTTATTTTTCTATAAGTAGAAAGGTTACATCTTGGGATGATGTTAATTAATGCTAATTTGCCACTTCAAGAAGGCATAAAAGGAATGTGTTGTTATAAAAAAAATTAAGCATTTATTTTCTGTAGCTTTACTAATTGGTTTAAAAGCTTATATAAGACAGTTATCTATAGCTCATTCCCCCACTTACTCAGTTACTTTTGTTTAAAATTATAATTAATATGAATAATTGACAGTATACAATATAGTGAGAATCTAATGATCTTATATCTCAACGAAAATATTAATTTGTCCCAAAGCTGGTGTTCTAAAATTTTTGGTCTTTGGATACCTTCACAGTATTAGGAACTAGTGATGACCCCCAAGAGTTTCTATCTATGTGAGTTAGAGTTATGAATATAGAAATTAAAACTGATAATTTCTGAAAAGTTTTGTTTCTTTAAGGATAGTAATGGTAAATTCATTGCATGTAATGGATATAATTATGACTACATTGTGGATATGATTATAATTATTTCTTCCAGATAAATTTCTAATACAAACATAGTAAGTGAAAGTGTGCAAAAATTCCAGTGCTTTTCACCTGTAAAATGTTAGGTCTCTAACTCCAATCGAGTCCACTAATCTGCATTATTTTATATATACATATTAGATTAGATTAGATAGATACAATTTCACTACCAGTCTTCTGTATCATTTTTGGAAATATTTGGAATCATAACCACTCTTTTCAAACCTTTAACTGCATTCAAAGTCTCAGCCAGCTAGCTCTATATCCTTCTTGAGAGAGAAAATAGAACACATTAGAAAATTCTTTTGCTTCTCTTACCTAAAATTATGTTACATACATACTTTGATTACCACCTATTCTTTTCACCTTCCCTCTGGTTAAAATAAAAATCCTCCTCCTTAATATGGGATCCCATCTTTTTTTTTTTTTTTTTTTA